>JAQQAE010000450.1:0-22904 GCA_029823295.1 Pseudamia nigra
TGTACATAATCCAGTCTGAGTGCAATACTTTTCTTCCTTGATGCCTTTACTTCTTATGCTGTGCGTGTGTAAATGAGTTATCTTTATTTTTTATTATTATTTATCTTTTTTGACCTTATTTTTAATCTTATTTCAAATCCTGTACCAGGACGTGTGCTCTATTATTATATTATATTTATTTTCTGTGTCAACACTGTAGCTGCTGTTACAAAGGAACTTCCCTAGTGTGGGATAAATAAAGTTTAACTTAACTTAACTTAACTTAACACTTTGCGTAACATGGTGGGGCACCCCTGTCACGCCACGCCAGCCAACAAAAGCTTGGCTCGAGGGCTGACATTCAATAGATCACAACAAAACCCTGACTCATTTTTCAGTCCCGGAACTGGTCGGGAACTTATAGTGGCTCACAGAGCAGCCTCCCCTCCCCTATGTATTGTCAGAACATAGAAGTGTTGGAATGTAGGGCTGTAACCGTTTATTAGAATCACCAGGCTCAGTCATGTACCATTTCAAATCTCAGAGTTTGTCGACTACACTTTGGGACACATTCAAACTTCTTAAGATTTTTCAAGTAATGATAGAGTGTTTCTCTTAACTGTTTCTTCCCCTAACATGGATTTGTACAGTTGTTGTAGTAGCACTGATAGGACTGTTGACTCTGTACCCATTATTCCTCTGCAGAAGACAAATGATGGTCTGCAGCACATTAAGAAGACAAGAAATGCACAAATTAACTCGCCTGTTCCAGGTGACTGCCTTGTGAATCTGATGAAAGAATGTCAGGAGTTAACAAAGCTGTCATCAAAAGTAAATGTGCCTACTTTGGACAATTTAAAATATAAACATGTTCTTGGTTATTTAATGTTTATGTTTACTACATAATACCATACATGTTCTTTTACAGTTTGGATGTCTTCATTGTTAATAGTCAATGCCACAAATAGTAAAAGTAGAAGCACTACAGGAGGTGTGTCCACACTTTTGACTGGGGGGTTAAGTAGTCTGGATCATTTTCTGTCCATTTTGATCCTCTTGTTGAGAGTTTATGTGGTAAATCCTGCATGAAAAATGTATTTGCTCCATGTTTTCTGTATCCACTGGATTTGTCTGGTGCTCAGCAGCTGTCTCAGTCCACAGCTGTTACGTTGGACGTGAATCCACACTGCAGCCGCACACACGTTCTACAACAAAGCTGAGACTTGACACGTTGAGCTTCACAGGAATCAGGTGTTTTGCAACTTGCTCAGAAATCCCACCACTTCAGATGTACAGTACAGTGTGAAGGTGCACAGATCGACAGCTGAAGGACCTCGTTGAATTATTTATTTGACAGCCAGGACCCCGTCATAAATGTTCAAATTTCATCTCTGTCCTTTCTTCCTGCCAGACATAACAAGTCTTTGGTTGTACATCCATCAAGCCTTTGACATTTTAGCAGCTTCAAACTGCTGTGGAATCGACACAGTGTCGAATCTGATTTAAGCTGAATAAGTTCTCAGTGGAAACAGTGTCCTTTATTCCCCCGTCATCCTCTGGTGATGTTTTGAACGTTAAAGCCGTGCTGTCTGGGGAAGCGCTGCTCTCCTGTGGTGCAGGCTGCAGTGTTACCTTCCCTCTCCCTTATGTTTAATACTGTCTTCTGTGGTTGGACCTGACATGACTGTTTTATCTAGTGCTGATTTGAGCTTTCATTGGTCCTCAGCTGCTGTATGTTCACTGGGACATTTTTGAAGTACTTTGAGCGTCCTGAAAAGAAGTGAGGCGACCTGTGAGGACGAATTTCTCCACAACAGAGATGGACAGCACTCTCAGGGCTCCCCCGCATCCTGGAAAACCTGGAAAATGCATCCATCCATCACTTTCTGCTTATCTGGGTCAGGATTGCAGGAGTATCAGTCCAAGCGGAGAAGCCCAGACTTCCCTCTCCCCAGCCACCTCCTCCAGCTCCCCTGGAGGGACCCCCAGGTGTTCCTAGGCCAGCCGAGAGACAGTGTCTCCACCGTGTCCTGGGTCTGCCCCAGGGTCTCCTCCCAGTTGGAGTTAGTTCTGGCAACTGGGGATTGGACTTCCCAGGCTCCCGCCTTCAGCTGCCACCCAAACCACACAGCACCGGACCCTTATGACCCTTCCTGCAGGTGGTGGGCCCACAGGAAATTGTACATCATAAGGGTTTTCTGAATTGCTCTTAGTCTGACCTGTCACCTAGGACCTTGGAAGAGACCAGGGACCAGGGCCCATGACAACATAGCTCCTAGGATCACTCAGGCACACAAACCCCTCCATCATGACAAGGTGCCAATTCAAGGAAGGGACCTGAAAAATGACTGATGAATTTTCCAAGGAAAATTAGAAACAAAGTCAAATGTCCTGGAAAATTATCGTTGGTTACTTGATTATTTTGATCATTTTTCTCAAATTGCTGCTTACATATTTTGTTGATTTTCTTGTTAAATTTTGTTGTTACTTAGTTCATTTTCATTTTTTATTTTTGATCATTTTTTAGCCAATTTTTAGATCTCGCACTTCTTTTATTCCAGAGCAGCACCTAGAAACAAAATCAGTGCCTTTCAGTTGCAGAGTGTTTTTAGTGCTGGTCGTGAGTGTGATCACATTGGATGCATTGGTGTATGGTGTAAAAAGTCCGGGTAAATAATTTTAAGAAGAGTGGGAACCCCGACTCCAGTACATGTACTGCTTCACATGTACTTTTCAAAGAAATGTAATGTAAATCTCAGAGTAATTATTTTGCAAAATGCTTTTAACTTTTCTAAGTTACATTTGGCTCAATGAGTAGGAGTAAAAACACTGGAAATGAAGACAAAGATAAGTTAAATAAGCTTTTAAATTTAATGTATCTTTTTCTTCATTAATAATCATTAAGAAAATATAATAATCATTAAAATAACTAAATAATTAAGCAAATTAACAAAATCAATAAATAAACATGATCAAAAATTATCACAGAAATTAATAAAATAAGCAACAAATGAGCAGAAATGAACAAAAATGATCACCAAAATGAACAAAAAAAGCAATAAATGAGCACAAATTTACAAAAATGATCATCAAAGTGAACAAAATAAACAAAAAATGAACAAAAACTGAACCAATCTTGAACAGATTTTAAAAAATCAGCTTCAGCCTGAAGAAAAGTCTCAGAGACTCCTGCTCATCACCTTCACATTACTTGTAGTTGTGAAAAGTGAATCTAGCTTGTGTCTGAAAGAGTCTTAGTGATGCGGCGTGAAGCCATTTTCACTGAACCACACAGTTTCAATAATGACACAGGAGAGACATGAGGTTATGTGTGAAACAAAGAAAAAACACCAAACCCTCAGTTTTATGCTGACGTGATTTTTAAATGGACAGGTTGGATTTGATTAATGACATGTATCTACTAATAAAAAGAAATTTAAAAAAATGCTGAGGTTGATCTATTGAAATGATCAGTGATGTGACTATTTACATTTTTCATCAACCATAGTGACAGATCTGAAAGTGAATCCCTCTAACTCTGCTTCATCTCCATTATTCCCTCCTCTTCCTCCTCCTACACACTCCCTACATGGAACCTCAGCACACCTGTTCACAGCCAATCCAGGCACATTTTGGCGCTTGGCTCCGCCCACTGCAGCTGATGGTGTTACCATGGGTTACAGGGTGGTGGCCATCTCTGTCTCCATCCTTCTGGTGAGGAGACTCTGCAGCTCCACACGCTGCAGCAGCAGATGTGGTCAGAAACCTGAACCAGTGACGAATAAATCCACTCATGACTCAGAGCTCAGTGGAACCTGAACACAGTCTGTGTCATGTATGACTTGATTTGTTTTTAACCACAAGTCACACATGATAACACACAGATTCAATTTATTCTTATTTCCCTGAATTTCTGACTGGAAGAAACAGGAATTTAAGTGTGAAAGGTTTAAACTGTTGACTTAGATGATCTTATTTTGTCCTGTGTAACCATGTGTTATTGAACTTGCACTGGCTAAAAATGAACAAAACTAAACTATAAATATGGCTGTCAAAAATGAGACTTATACTGATGAATGTCTCCTATTAACTGTGCTTCTATCACTTTGCATAGACAAAGAAACACACAGTGGAGAATCAGACTGAAGCAGAAGGAACGAAACTGAAGTGACCAGTCATTCACTTTGCGATGCACTGAAATCAGTTTTCACATGTTGGATTGTTTGGTTCGTACTGGAGTCACATGGTGTGACGTGATCCGATTTTAACGTGAACTCAAATCAGCAGTCGGTGTGTCTTCATGAGGACATGAGGCCACTCGCTGCTTGTCCTACATCTGTTCCTGGATGCCAGGACCGTGCCCTTCCTGTGCAGAGACCAGAGTTTCCCTCCTCCTCCAACTGTTTGTCAGGCATGCAGCCAACTTCCCCTCTACTCATAATACCCCCCCCCCCTTGTTTTGTTTCCAGGAGTGACAGGAGGGCAGTGTCTGGGCTGATGGGGGAGGCTCCACCTTCAGCATTTTCACTTTTCTGATACAACCTCTGACATTCACACTGCTGACTTTGTATTACCCCCCCCACACACACACACACATGCACACATATGCCTCCTGTCTCAGTGACATAATGCATTCCTGAGCTCCTTCAGTGTCACAACTGCATGCCTGCACCTCTATCTGAAGCTCTTCTAACCCCTGGAGCAGCCCTTCAAGCAGCTTTAGAAACACACTGTGGAGTTTTCTTAATCTCCTTGAGGTTTTTCTACACCTTAGTCTGACACTAACCCAAGCCTATCAATGGTTATTTCCATTATAGCACTGTGTCATCTTAACTGCTGTTGTTTTTTAATCTTATCCGTCATAGTTTAAAGCCTCAGAGAAACTATGGAGGGTGCATTTAATTGCATTTGACAGTAGAGCACTTTCTAAACATGTAAGACAATAACCTGGACTGAAAACCATAATATGTAAGTATTACCTCTTCCATGCTACAGTAGTTATGTTTTCATCTGTGTTAGTGGATTTTGATTATTTTTTCTGGATCCGTTGGAAATGGCACAAGGAATGATTGGTAAGACTTCAGAGGGAATCCGGATCACCATTTGCATCCAGGAATTTTTCAAACAAATGATCCTTCACCATTGCAAAATAGACATTTTTCTTTTTAAGCCCACAAATGATATCTAGAAAACTGGCAAAAAATGCAAGACAAAATTACTATAGCTTGTACCACATCACAGTTTAATTTGGATCCTGACTATGTTTCAGATCTGCTGATCTAGAATGCATCCAATGGGGGGAACTGAGGTCTGCAAGTGCTTTCTAGTTTACAACCCCAACTCCAGTGCAGTAGGGATGTTGTGTAAAATAAATGCAAACAGAACACAATGACTTACAAATCTCACAAACCCATATTTTATTCCCAATAGAACATAAACGACATGTCAGATGTTGAAAATGAGACATTTTACCATTTCATGGAAAATATTAACTCATTTTGAATCTCATGGCAGCAACAAAAGACTGGAAAAGTATTTGGCACAAATCAAAAACAACTGGGGGAGCTTTTGACAACTAATTATGTTAACTGGTAAGTCACATGACTGGGTATAAAAGGATCATTTTAGAGAGGCAGAGACTCTCAGATGTAAAGATGGGCAAAGGTTCGTCAATTTGCTGCAAACTGAGTCTAAAAATTGCGGAACAATTTCAGAAAAATGTTCCTCAGTATAAAATTACTCAGATTTTGAAGATCCACCATCTACAGTGTATAATACCACCAAAAAATTCAGAGAATCAGGAGGAAGGCTGAAGGACAAAACTAGACGTCGGTGACCTTCATGTCCTCAGGCAACGCTGCATTTAAAAACACATGATTGTCTCCTGGAAATCACTGCATGGGCTCAGGAACACTTCCAGAAACCACTGTCTGTGAACACAGTTCATTGTGCATTCCACAAATACTGTACAAGTTAAAGCTGAATCACGTAAAGACCAAGCCATATGTGAACACGATGCAGAAAAGCTGCCGTCTTCTCTGGACCAAAACCCATTTAAAATGGTCCGAGGCATTTATCTGACCACAGAACAGTTTTCCATTTCACTTCAGATCATTTTAAATTAGCTTTGGTCCAGAGAACACGGTGGCGTTTAAGTATCACATTCACAGGTGGCTTTTACGTTGCATGACAAAGCTTTAACTTGCATTTGAGAGGACGCGGACATATAATTCCATACATGCTCTTCCACAGTTTGGATGTCTTTAGTATTCATGTACAATGTTGAAAACGATAAAATTAAAAAAAAAAAACATTGAAGGAGGTGTGTCCAAACCCGTTATGCTTCCTTTAACCTTTTCAAGCATGAATTATTTAAAAAATTTGGATTTGCCATTTTCAACCTTATGGTACTTCCATCACATCTTATATAATAATATATAATAACATTCATTTAGTGAAATACAATAGTATGTTAATTTTTCTTCTTTTTGCATCTAATTTGGGTCATGTTTCACAATTGGTTTGTTCATTGTGCTTCTTACACGGTGTGAACAATTATTATGCAAGTGTGTATTTTGACCATATCAACACTTTCATGCATATTTTACAACTCCAAGCTGTATAAATTTGAATGATTTTTGGATTCCAGCCTAACAGGTGATGTATATTTTTATAATGAGAGGGTGTGTGTTTTTTCTTCAGGCAAAATGGGCCAAAAAAGAAATTTAACTGACTCTGAAAAGTCCAAAATTGTAAAAAGTCTTCCAGAGGGATGCACAACTCTTAAAATCACTAAGATATTGGGGCATGATCGCAGAACCATCAAGCGTTTTGTTTGCAAACAGTCAACAGGATCACAAGAAACATGTTGAGAAAGAAGAGATGCAAATTAACTGATTAATTTTGAGAAGAATCAAAATGAACTCACCAGGAACCCATTATCCTCCAGTGCTGTCATATTCCAGAACTGCAACCTACCTGGAGTGTCCAGAAGCACAAGGTGTCCAGTGCTCAGAAACACAGCCAAGGTAAGAAAGGCTGAAACCCACCACCACTGAACAAGACACAGAAGTTGAAACCTCAAGACTAGGCCAAGACATATGTGAAGACAGATTTTTCAAAAGTTTTATGGACTGATAAGATGAGATTGACTCTTGATGGACCAGATGGATGGGATGGGCCCACAGCTGGATCAGTAATGGGCACAGACCTCCACCACGACCCATGGGTACTGGTATGGGCTGGTACTGTTAAAGATGAGTTAAATGGACCTTTTCAGGTTGAAGATGGACTCAAAATCAACTCTCAAACCTACTGCCAGTGTTTAGAAGAGACATTCTTCAAACAGTGGTACAGAAAAAAGTGTCTTTCAAGAAGACCATGATTTTTATGCAGGACAATGCTCCATCGCATGCATCGAAGCTCTCCACTGTGTGTCTAGAGCCAGTAAAGGCCTTAAAGATGGAAGAATAATGACATGACCTCTTGTGGTCATTCATAAACAGGAGATTTACAGTGAAGGAAAACAATACATGTCTCTGAACAGTGTCTGGGAGGCTGTGGTCACTGCTGCACAAAAAGATGATTAACAACAAATCAACAAACTGACTGATTCCATGAATTAAAGGCTTATAACTGTTATTGAAAATAAGGGGGGCTATATATAAGTCACTGAGTTTTTTTTTTAGAAAGTCAAACAAATTGGTGAGTGAGATTGGAAAATTTCAATTTTTTTATTTAGCTGCATAATAATTCTAGATAGTTGCCAAATAACTGTGCACACATAGATATCCTCCTATGAAAGTCAAAACCTCACTTTTACTTTCTTAAATGTTCATGTTTAAGGTTTTATAAACATTTTGGATTGACCAAGAGCACTGTAGTCGATAATCCTCAAAACTACAACTCCCCTAATAATTGAGCACACAATGTATATTGCTATTTTTTCTTCCAATTTTGTTCATTTTGCTTCTAATTATGTTCATTTGTGTTCATTTTCCTCACTGTGTTGTACCTGTTGCATCTTATGTTGCTCATTTTTCCTGATCATTATGATATTCTATGTCAGGGGTCTCAAACTTGTGCCATAGAGACCGAGACCCTGCAGGTTTTCTCTCCAACCAGTCACTAAAGCAGGTTATTTCACCGATCAGTGCTCCTTCAAATAGAGGGGAGGAGCTAAGCAGTGGAATCACCTGCTTTAGGGACTGGTTGGAGAGAAAACCTGCAGGGTGTCGGCCTCCATGGCACGAGTTTGACACCTGCGTTCTACGTGGTCCAGCTGAGAATCCATACTACTGTACATGTGCACACAGGTCCTGTTCTGATTCTCACTGTACTCTAGAAGACTCCACAAATAAAAGCCTGATCCCACTCTCATTATAAACTTTATCTCAAAACCAACTTGGGCTCAAACATGAGGATCAGCAAAGTGTCCTATAAAAGACAGGAAGAAAATCCCCACACAAACATACAAATATATTGAAACCCGTGCTTAACACATTGATATACTGTATTTTAACTCAAACTTCATAAAACCAGAGTCTTAACCCTGAAAAAATGAGTTAAGATGCGTGAACCTCCATTTTTATCCCCAAGGATCAGTGTGTATCCAGGTCAAAGTCCCCATCAGGATGAAATAGCACACACACACACACACACACACACCCACACACGCACACACAGTGGCCTCCTGGGAGAGGAAATAATAGCAGCAATGCCATTGGCTCTCACCCTGTTGTTATGGAAACTGGACTTGGTGCTGAAACATTCTCCAGTCGTACAGCCGAGGTTTTGTCTGATATAATGTGTTTGTTAGATTTACTGCAGGCTTGCATTGATCACCATGCAACAGTAACTTATTTATACACTACATGGGCAAAAGTATTTGGCCACGTGACCGTTCCACCCACGGGAACTTTGACATCTCTTTCCAAATTCAGAGGAATCCTTATCATGTCTGAGCTGTTCCTCGTTTAGGAACAAAAAAGAGTCGACAAGAGAAAGATAAACGAGCGCTCGAACGTACGTATTTAATGAATGTAAATGAACAAAACGTGATTACAATAATCAAAATAAATAATCAGGAAACAAAAAAACAGAGCTTCCAGTATCTATCGAGGTGAGTAGAGTGCACAGTAACAGAACTCAAGTAAAAGTATTATTACTTTATAATTATAGTGACTGAAGTAAAAATACAAGTACTCATAAACATAGTACATAAGTAATAAATACTCCATCCAAAACATCTCAAGTCATGTGTAACTTCACAACAAGGAATTTATTACAACATAATACATCATGCTCAGACAGGTATTTTAATTATATCCTTGATTGTTTTGCTCATTTTCTTGATTATTTTGTTGATTTTTATTATCTGATCTGACTATTTTGCTCCTTATTGTGCATTTTGTTGCTTTTCCTGTTGATATTTGTTGATATACTTGATTATTTTACTCATTTAGTTTGTTATTTTGTCGATTTTTGTTAATGTACTTGATTATTTTGCTCATTTTTTGTTATTTTGTCTATTTTTGTTTTCTGCCTGACTTCTAGTTCACTGAAGTATCTGTTAAGTGGGAAATCCTCTTTATTTGGATGTAACAGTCATAATTTTCCTTGCAGACAATAATAATGTTTTGACTTAAACATACTTGCATATTTGCAAAATCTATTTTTCTTGTACTCTTGTTTAAACAAAAGGAAAAGTGTAGCAAAACGTACATGTAAGAAAAGAAGGGTTTATTAAACTGATATGTGTTTTTGGAATTCTGCAATAAAATTGCCTAAAAAGCAAATAATAATGAACATATCTAGTTACAGATGTGAGAGGCATTTAGAATATTTGTCTTAAGTACAGAATGAAAGAACAGCATCTTAATTGAAATGTTTCTATATTAAATGCTCTGCGGTCGAAAAATGAACCCACGCTGTCATATTAGTCACTAGGAGAGTTTAGTGGCTTGAGGATTAAGCCCATTTCTGATTCCCATGGATATGGAAAGAGATGTCAAAGTTCCTCTGGCCAAACAGTCATGTGACTGAAAGCTTTTATCCACCTGGTGTAAGTGATAGTCATCTGTTCACTAAAAACCACTAGTTTAAAACAATACAAACCACGGTGAGAGCAGATTCACTTTTCGCATTAAAATTTCATGCGTTTCAGCAGGATGTGACTTAAGCTTTTATGACAATTTTTTTCCATGTCAATAGATTTCATACTAAACTGTGTCACACTGACAAATGTTTCCACCATTAAATAACACAAAATTATAAAATATGAGGACTCAGACCACTTTCATTTTTGGTGGAAACACTCAGAATGGTTCATAATTAGATTTGAGAACTGGAATATTGATTTCCTGTTGGTTATGTATGATAACATCCTCACTTCAGTTCATTTAACTGGAAGCTTCATGTTTGTTTCTTCTTACGATATTGATACTACAATAAAATTACCATGAAATAGCACATCTGTAAGGTCAGTCCATTCCAGTACCAGGCTAATATGTCATATTATGCAGTGTGTTTGTTTTTAATGCCTGTGTTTAACTGAGCGCGTCCTTTCCTCTTTACAGCACTGGTCATACTTGTACATGTTTAACCTTCTAGAGACTTCCTTTTTTAATTCCAGAAGATTCTAAACCCAGCTCAAACACAGAGATTTACATCATTTTGGTTTTTGTCTTTAAAACATAATCAAAACTGACTAAACATATTTCCCCGTATTTTATTGCACCGTGCTTCATTTGTGCTGTTGGCTGCTGACATACTGTAGCAATATTGTGAACATTGCAACAGAAATGTACACACCTTATAAACAGTACCTGGAGTGTGAGGTTCATCCCTCAGTAGCTGTAGCTGTGTGGTCAAACATTCAGGGTGGAATAAAATCACTGAACAGCAGAGTTGAATTTATGTACAAAATACAAAACACGAGGCAAAAACTGTCAAGTCTGCAGAGTGTGAAAAACACTTCTCTAAGCAGAAATTGTAGTAACGATCAATACCCTAATAATAATGGGAGTAGTGGCATTTACTGTTTAATTAATGAGGTTACATTTTAGGCCTTATGGTGGTTGTGCTGAATCAGAAAAGATCTCCAAACTCTGGAAACTATATATTGTCAAATTGTTATTAAACCTACTAAATTTCCCATCATGGAAGAACATCCTCCTGCCTGAAGTGAGACTTTAAAGTTTCTGTTTCTGCAGTGAGTACACATTTCACTGACAACAGTGCACCTTGTTACAAAAGATAACTATTTGACAGCTCTTCACGTGAGTATACACTGATCAGCCATAACAGTATGACCATGGACTGGTTAAGTGGCCATAATGTTATTACATGGTTCCAGTGGCTTTTGTCAGTGGGTGGACGTATTAGGCAGCAAGTGAACATTTAATCCACACCGAAAGCAGCAAATTGTCTAAACTAAGTAAAGATCTGAGCAAACTGCGATGGTACATGATTGGGTCGTTGCATCCAAACCTAATGATATAGTTGGATGTTCTAGTCTGCAGTGGATAGTACCCCAACAAAAGTGGTCTAGGGATGAACAACCAGATGTCAATCCAACTGAGTATTTGTGAAATGTGTAAAAACAGGTTAGACTCATGAAGATCCAAGCTACAACTTACAGGATTTGAAGCATGTGTCACTATAATATCTAATGTATGATGTACTGACAGTTATTCCAGCAGCTTTCAGAAGTCTGATAGAGCTCATGTGTTGGGTTAGAGCTATTTTTTTAAGTGCTGCAGTACAGAACATGACAGGTGAAGAATAACATACTGACATTACATACAGATGATGGAGACAAGACAAGACAGAGACAAGCAGAAACTCGTGATATTTGAACAGTTTGAAGGTGTTGAAGGAGTAGTTTTTGTGCGTGTGTGTGTGAGTGCATGTATATATATACTATATATATACATATACATACATATAAATATTACATACATTATATGATATGATTTAAATGACATAATGATAATATAAATATAAGTTAGAGCTGTTCTGCATCAAAATGTTGAACCTAAACAACATTTTGTTGTTATGCGTAATGTTTTGTTCCCTTGGATCCTCTACTGGATTGAGATCCAGTTGTCCTTCCTTCCTCATGGGGTTCTGGTCACTGCAGGACCAGGACCACCCAACAACACCCATAGTTCTGGAGATGCTTTGAGCCAGTTATCATCACAATATGGCCCTTGCCTAGGTTCCTTGCATACTTACACTGCCCAGTTTTTGTTTCAAATGCACCAAATTCAAGGATTAAATGTTCACTTGCAGCCTCATGTATGCTGCTCACTCACAGGTGCTGCTGCCATAAGATAATTACAGCTTCACCTGTCAGTGGTCATAATGTTATGGCTGATCAGTGTATGTCATTACTAATGCAACGCTCTGCATATTCATGTACATAATGTTTAATGATTCAGCGTTTTGTATGTCAGTCCTGCTGCTGTGAAACTATCTCTTCTCAATGGGGATCAATAGAGCACCACATCCTTTAAATATCTTTTCTGAAACATATCAGTTTACTCTGCACATTTTCAGTAAATCAGACATGTAAGTGTGAGTCTATAAGTCTGTGAGTAAGTTTTTCCAGGGCTTATTTATTGCATTTAAAGATTATTTAGTCATCTTTTAAAGAGGTGAAAATATGATAGTTGAGACACGTCGTTATAGCCTTCAAATTACTCTTTGGTGCTTGTAGCAGTTTATCTACATTACTCTCATTTAATCATCCTCTTTAATCTATACAACTGAACTCATATGCATATTTAGGGTGGTTTCAAACCAGTAATAATATTGTGAATACTTAAAGATAACAAAAACAGCCGTGCATTTAAACAATATGTCCAACAGATTAAAATTGACTAAATATAAGTGGAAATACCATAGTGTAAAATACTAAGTTATGAATAAAGATACTGCATTAAAAAGCCTTACTCAGCTATTCAGCATCAAAAATACTTAATATACCAGAGGTAAATATACAGAGTAGTCTATTTCAGAAAAAAACTGTATCTGTGGCTATTTCTTTATTGTCACTTTATACTTTATACTGCACTTGATTTTACTTTTATTTTATTGTGTTATATCATTTACTTTTACATTTTCCTTAGCATGGTGGTGCAGTGCAGCAAGAAGGTCTTGGGTTCGATCCCTATGCCAGCCTCTCTGTGTGGAGTTTGCATGTTCTTCCCACACATCCACACACATCCAAAAACACACACACTTCAGTGGTGTTCGGGACCAGGCAGTAAGGCCACAAGGACATAGGTTTAAAGGTTTGCAAAAATGGGCTTTTATTCACCCATGGAATGACAAAGCAATGACAAAGCAAGTTTACAAAATCAAATTTCAAAAGAGTCGGCTTATAAAAGAATAACAAAATAACAGAACTGTAATTATAACATTAACTAAGGCAGACCATGTTAACAGAGCAAACTCACCTAACATAATGTGACAAAGAGGAACATATATAGTGGTTTGGCCAAACCATAATATACAAAAGGGGAAACCAAAATGGATGCCAACTACCACTAGATACAAAGAAAAGCTAAATTAACCCCCCACCCCCACCCCCATGATGCCATGGCCCATGGTATGGTCTGATGAGCTGGCTGGAAGATTTAACTCTTGGCCACACCAGGAGGAGATCCCACCATGCTGGTAACTCAAAGACAAAAGAACAAAGGATTGATATACCAGAATATAACTAACTGTGACAAATAATTTGGTCACCTTACAATGTTAAGTTGTGCTCTCCATATTACACTGTCAGATTGAAATAGATGTAAAATTAACTTAACAGTGTATGTTTAATGGCTGTTTGAATGTGTGCTTGGCTGCTACTGAAATGACCATGTGGTGCTGAAACTGAAATGTGATAAAATAGTGGAGGTGGGAAAGTGGCTCATATTACCCCGGTGTGGCTGTGGCCACACAGGGGTCTCTCTAAATTGCACATAGCTATGAATGTGAGTGAGAATTGTCGGTCTGTTCATGTCAGCCCTGCGGTGAACTGGTGACTTGGCCAGGGTGTATCCCACCTTCGCCCTAAGCCAGCTGGGATAGGGTCTAGTGCCTCCCCCAACCCTTACAAAGATTAAGGGGTAGAAAATGAGTGAATGAGTTAATCTGTTCTCTGTATTAACGTTCCATGTTTTTCCTCCATCTTAATATGAGTTCAGTTGAATTATTGTTGAGTTTCTTAAATTATAAGAATACACTTAAATGACTGATTTTCCTCCTAGGCATTGGAATTACTTTATACTTTTGGTAGTTTAATCTACAGAGATGTAGATTGCATGTGCATGAGACAACTGATGATTGAAAGCACATTAAGAAGGCCAGAAATGGCACAGATTAACTCACTGTGGGCAAATGAATCCTGCTGGTGCAATAAAGTGTTGGATGAGCAGTTCAGTTCTTGGTGTTGGTGCTGAAAGGACAGCTCCCTTCATTGTTGAACTGGGTGTGACTTGGAGGAGCTGTCCATGGTGCTGATTGCCTCTCCTCTTCTACCTTCTGTCGGAAACGCCCTCCGCTGATGTAAATACAGCTGCATGACACCGCTATACCTCACTGCAGAACACGCAGTAGAGCTGGGTATCAGACCTTACCATGTGGAATCAGTGAGATGGCAGACTCTAACCATACAGCTCTGGAAACCAGAGACCACTTTTCTCTAATTTAACCATTTATGTGTTTGAGTAAAGTGAACGTTCTTGTTAAATTTTAATTATTTTATATTTTTTATTTTTATTTCTCCCAATCTCTGATGAGATTTCGGCCTTGAATTGTGAAGCGCCTAGAGATAATCGGCGATTATGATTGGCGCTATACAAATAAAGATTGATTGATTGATTGATTGATTGAAATTCCAAATGAAAATAATGCCATTTAGAGCATCTATGTGCAGAGCATGACAAATGGTCAAAATATAATTATTTATTCATGTAATTTTTTAAGCAACCCAATACTAAAGTTTCAACCTCAAAAATCAGTATTTGATGGAATAATCCTGATTTTCTTACTTTTCCTCATTAAAATGATTTATTTCAGGAAAATTAGTATGTTATTAACTAGAATGAGGTGTGCTTGTGTTAGAATTCAACAGACACTGAAATGGAATGGCTGTTATACTTGAAAAGATGCTGATTTCAGAAAAAATTGCAGCTGTGTACAGTATTTATTTCTTTCCAGAGCTGTATATTGAATCAGTAGCAATGAACTCCATACCTAAAGGGACATTTTTTTTCATATGCTTCAACAAATAACTTCCAGGATGCCATCTGCTTTTGTATGACATTCACATTTATTTTCAAAATGAAATGCATTTTACAAAATGCTATAGTGCTGACTTACTCCCAACTCTGTGTGAGTTTGTGTGTCTTTTCTCTATGCAATTGTCCCTTCTCTGTATAATTATAAATGTTTCTATGGCATTTTAAATTTGTTGAATCATTTTGTAATTTCCTTTGCTGAGACCTGTCTAGCTGGACAATGCAATTCTATTCTTCTTCTTCCAGTGCAAACCTATAAGGTGAACCTAAGATGTAGCATAACAAAGCAGTAAAAATTGTACCGTCACCCCGTAGACAAACCTAAGTACCTGCATGAATGTATCTGTGCTGCCTTTATCTGCACTATGAAGTATATAACATCACTTAAATATGAATTTCCCCAAATAAAATTGAATTGAATTGAAAAACCCATTCATACACAATAAGGCTAAATGGCTCCTACAGACTTAATGGAGTGTCAAAAATAAACGTGTAGTTACCTTTTTCAGTGGACACCAATACTGCGAAAAATTGTACCTAAAACTTGGAATCTGTAGGACATTTATGAATTTAATTACCTTAATTTTTAAGTGGGGTGGAGGTGGGGGGTGGGGTCTATAGCCCATCCCAAAAGGATGTAAAACGCCCCTGCCTACGCCCCTGGGTTCATGAGTAAGCAGTTTAAAGTGTTTGCTCATGTGTCGGGGAGTCACAGACAGGGGGACGCTGCTGGATTTTCTTCTGTCATTTGGTTCATTTAGCTTTTTCTGCTGTCTCTTACCACAGTGAGCTCCTCTTTACGCAGCTTTAGCCTGACAGATTTGTGCGCTTTTGTCACTGTGCGACCACCTGCGCTTGAAAACCGGCAAAGGCGGTGGCTGTCCGGAAGCAAAAAAAAAAAAAAAAAAAAGAAACACACACGCACAACGAGGGAGAATCTGAGCATCTGTGCAGCATCAGCACCAAACCAGAAGCCCCACAGCTGCTCCCCTCCTGCCAGGGATGTCTACCACCGGGGAAATGCCACCCTTCTTGGGCTCCGACAGCCCCGCCAGGCCCCGGCAGAAATTCTGTGGCGTGTTCTGCCCGGTTGAAGGATCCTCCGAGGGTAAGACGCTGGACTTTGATGCGCTTTCGGCGTGTAGAGGAAGGAGCGACGGGCGCGTCATTGACCGGCAGACGGACATCTCCCAGCCGAGGAAGGTAGAGATCAGGGTGAGCTCCGGAAAAGAAGCCCTGCAGAATCTGGACGATAAAAGGGTAAAGCTTCTATTATTCGGCATGCTTATTCTCTGTGTGTCACCTGTTTACAAGGGCGTAGGTTTGGCTTGGACAGTGTGGGGTGAGAGGGTCATATGGACATCTCTGGATCCTCCTGGAAATATTCAGCATTTTGCATCAAACAGCATTCTCTGTGTTTCTGGAGAATTTTTAAGTCAGCAAACTGTGCGTTTCCAGCATAATTTTCTGACAAAAATCAGCAAAAAAATAATTTACAAAATAACATATAATGCATATAAGCAACTATTAGAGCAAATATGAGTAAGACAATGACATAAAGAGCAGAATGAACAAAGTAATAAGCAAAAATGTACAAATTTAAACAACAAAATTTGTATTTAAGAAAATGTATTCAAGAAAATCAAAGTATTCAAGAAAATGAACAAAATGAGCAATAAAATGAACACAAATTGGCAAAATAAGAAGTAAACAGACAAAGCTGAGCAAAAATAATCCAAACAATGACATGAATAAAGAGCAAAATGAACAAAACAAGCAAAAAAGAATGAAATGAGCAACAAAAATGAATAAAAATTAACAAATGAGGAAGGTACTATATGTGGCAAAACATACAATATTTAAATAAGCAGCAAAATAAAAAGGAATATGCAGAAATAAAGAGAACAAAATGAACAAAAGAAAATAATAGGAAAAATAAGCTCCTTAAAAAAACACAGACAATAACTGAATAATAAGAAAATTTGCAATATAAGTTAAAAAATGACCAAAAATGAACAAAATAGGAAATAAAATGAGACCAAAAATTTGCAATAAACTGACACGTTTATTAAATGCTAAATAAATACACATACATTATGTTTTTTGTGCTTTCTGTTCTTTAAAGGTGAGATAACAATCTTCATAAGAATGAGGACTGAACAAATGTGAACTTATTTATTTTATTTTAACAACACATCCAAATGGAAAAAAGCACTAACTCATCCAAATTCACAAATATTAACAAAAATAATCAAGAAAATGAACCAAAAGTAAAGCCAACAATGAACAACGCTGTCATTATTTATGTAAAGGAGAGTTTTTAGCAACAAAAAGTTAGGTATCATTTCAATTAAAACCATTGCTAAGGGGAGAAATGCACCTTTTACTGATTTTGAGGGGGATGGATACCCCCCCACCCCGGCCCCCTTCAGATCAAACCTATGTCTGCTTGATTTGCTTTTGTCTCATTCTGAACCACAGAAGCTCATTTTGCAGATTTCCACATTTCTATTGTCTGTATTTCAGTCGCAGCCATTTTATGAGTTTGTGACAGAACTTGCAGTGACTCCATTTCCCAGAAGGCTTTGTGGTGCAATGGAGTAGATGAGGGTTGATGCACAGTCAGAGGGAGTGGCGCCTCGTATGAGGAGCTTAGCTCAGCGTTCATTTAACTCCCATTATTGTTTAGTTACTCCATATGAAATGTTGAAACAAATTAAAAGAAAATTTACATGACTTACACTGCATATGTATTTAAATGAGCTGAAATTAAAAGGTACCTTTTTCCTGGTTTATTTATGCCATTTTCCATTGTTTTTGTTTATTTTGTTTTCTATTTATTTAATTTTTGATTATTTTGCTCATTTTTGTTCATTTTTTTGCTTATTTTGTACATTTTTCCATATACCTATTCAGTTTTGTTGATTATTTTTCTATTTTTTTCATTTTGTTGCTTTTTTGAACATTTTGTTGCTTATTTTGTACATTATGTTGTAGTCCATTCATTTTTTTGTCTGTTTCATTTTGTTGATTATTTTTGCTAATTTTTGTCTATTTTGTGGCTTATCTTCTTCATTTTTCCATGTATTTATTCAATTTTCTTGATCGTTTTTGCTGAGTTTTGTTCATTTTGTTGCTCCTTTAATTGTTTATTTATTTCATTTTCTTGATTATTTCTCATTTTTGTTCATTTTGTTCCTTATTTTATACGTTTTGTTACTTATTTTGTACATTATGTTGTATTTCATTAATTTTTTTGTTTATTTATTCAATTTTCTTGATCGTTTGTGCTCATTTTTGTACATTTTGTTGTTGCTTTGATTAATTTTTGTTGTTATATTTCATTTTCTTGATTATTTTTGCTTATTTTTGTTCATTTTGTTACTTGTTTTGTACATTATGTTGTATTTAATTAATTTTCTTGTCTATTTATTCAATTTTTTGGATCATTTTTGCTCATTTTGTTGCTGCTTTGTTTAATGTTTTGTTTATTTATTTCATTTTCTTGATTATTTTTCTCATTTTTGTTCAGTTTGTTGCTTATTTTGTACATTTTATTACCTATTTTGTGTATTAAGTAGTATTTCATTCATTTTCTTGCCTACTTATTGAATTTTCTTCATCATTCGTGCTTATTTTTGTTAATTTTGTTGTTGCTGTGTTTAATTTTTTGTTTATTTAATTTTCTTTATTAATATTCATTTTCATTATTTTTCTCATTGTTGTTCATTTTGTTGCTTATTTTGTTCATTTTTCCATGTATTTATTCAATTTTGTTGACTATTTTCTCATTTTTTCATTGTGTTGCTTATTTTGCATTTAGTTTATATACTGCTTATTTTGTTCATTTTTATGTATTGTTGTTAAACAAGTTACAGCTTTTCTATTTTATTCTTATACATTTCATTATTTAACTTTTATTATCTAAAGTATATACAGTATATGTTGATTCTATTAGGTACAGAATAAATGTAGTTAATGGTGAATTTTGCATCACATTTTGTTGCTTATGTTGTACATTTTAATGTTTTTTTTCATTTTATTGTGTATTTTGTTGACTTTTTTGCTCATTTTTGTTCATGTTGTTGCTTGACATAATGAATGATGAATCATTAATGAAATCTTGTAACTGAGTTTCATTGTTACATCTGCAGTGTTTGAATAGGAAACACCAAAGAAACCGTGTCTTATGCGTTCACATGTTGCACAATGTGATGCATGACTGCAGCAGTGTTGCATTCAGGGTCCCTTGTGGATTTGGTCTCTTTAATGAGTGTAGATCAGATCGACAAGCAATGGCTGCACAGACTTGCATGACTTGCAGGAAAATCAGTTGTCAGTCTCTGGCTCAACTTTTCTGCTGCGGGTACAAAACCGCTGAGACTAGAACAGGAGTTATGGTAGTAAATCCAATCCAAGGATCTGCAATTTGACTCTTGACTTAATATGTAAGCACTCAGGATGCTGTTAAAAGCTGTGGATAGTGGTGTCGAGCGCTGGTCTCATGTTACATATTGATTGAAAACATTAGCAGCTCAGTTCACTTGTTACCTACTAGCTTTTATCTCTTACACCACAAGTCACAAGCATGGACACGCCTTCTCTTTCAGTGTTTTTTCTTTTTTAATATTATTTTCAACACTGTCTAATAATACTGAAGACATACAAACTGAAAGAACATGTATGGAATGAGGTCGTAACCAAGAAGTGCTAAAAAACCAAGAACGGGTTTTATATTTTAGATTGTCCAAAGCAGACAGCGTTGCATCCTTCCATCAGACACCTAGAATGGTTTTCAGTACACAGGTGAGTTGTTTCGTGGCTTTAGACTGTTGGACTGTATTACAACTACCGTACAAATCCATATTATGACAACGAGCAGTTAAATAAAAATGAGGGTGCATCATTACTATAAAAAATGAAAAACAATCACACAGTTAAGTAAAAAAAGAGATCACTACTTTAAGAAATGAAGGTTAATCAATTCAAAAAAACCTCAAAAACTTTGAATGTGTCCCAAGTGCATTCGTCAAAACCATCAAATGCTATGATGAAACCGTCTTTCATGAGTACTGTCCACAGGAAAAGAAGACCTAGAGCTACCTCTGCTGCAGAGGAGAAGTTTATCAGAATTATGAGACTCAGAAACTGACCATTTATAACATGTCAGACAATGGCTTATGGATTTGGGCTAAGTACTAATATGTACAGATTTGTATTGTAGTTGTAGTAGCACTAATATGGCTGTTAACTCTGTACCATAAACTTTATATATTACTGGACAAAGAGAGCATAGTATCATGTGGGTAAGCTAATGCTAGCCACTAGCTTACTGACTTGGTAAAACTTTACTAAACAAAGTCATATTATGGTGTTAATGTTAGCACTGAGCCACAACTCCATTTATATCTCAAGTAAATATATGCTCTATTGTATTAATAGAAGATACAAAGGTCCGACTCGGTCTGACTCTGCTGGTGAGTCGAGTTACCATAGCAACATGTCAATCAAACCCCAGCACAGATTTGTGGGATTCCTTGCTGTAATATCTTAATAATGAAACAAAAACTTAAAGATGGATCAGATCACTTATTAGAGAGTCCAAATAAAACCTTTGAGACCATGATGAGTCATGACAAAAATATAAAACACTAAGTAGTTTCAGAAAGAGTCCAACGTAACTCTATGAGAGTCAGGGATTCTTGGAGCCCAGTGAACTGTGCCCCAGTGGCCGATGGTGGTATTACAACTTTAAGTTATTTCTGCATCGGCCTCAATGTACAACTGATGCCCACTGCTCTGTACCCACTCTTATTGAAGTGTTAAGTGTGGACTGGTGGGGTTGTTCCGATTTCCTGAGGTGGAATTCCGAGTTCAGGGGGCGTTCCAGCTGAAATTTCTGACTAGGTACTCAGAAATTCTGACTTCAGAGAACCACTGGAACACGCCAAGAGTGTTTTCTGAAAAAGCTACGGTACCACAGTGAAATTAGTGCGGCAGTGGAAAACCAAAGAAAAATAAAATCAACACTTTATTCTGTCGACACAGTTAGAGAAGCCTTAAGCTGACTAATAACATGTAATTTTAACATGCAGGGGTTTTGGGAAACATAAGGAAAAGTCAGTTTTAAATTTCCAAACATGCAAGTGGAACAAAAAACCTTTAATGTGAGTCTCATTATGTCTTTCACTTCAGTCTTGTCATACTGCAGATTTAAAATAGCTTGTGAAGATGTAAAGAATTTAAGTTGGGAGCTTATAAAATAATCAAACTAGTCCAGGGTTTGCAACCTTTTCAAACTAAAGAGCCATTTGTCAAATCAAATGTGTTGAGAGCCGCAACAAATATCTGGACCATTTTTTTAAAACCAATTTGTTTCTTATTTCATTCTTTTCTGTTCATCTTGTTGGCTCATTTGTTCATCTTTGTTCCCTTTATGTTCATCTTGATGATTCCAATCATTTTATTGATTATTTTGTTCATTTCTTCATCACTTTTGGAGATTTTGTGTTGATTTTACCCATTATTCATGTTCATTTTAAATAATTTGTTGGGTAATTTTGTTCACTTTTGTGACATTTGTTAATTATTTGGGTCATTTAAAAAAATATTTTATTAGTTTTTATTAATTTTCATTTAGCAAAATTTATTAGTTGTCATTTCTGAAACATTTTCGTGATTGTTTTATGGATCATTTTGTCTTTGTCATTTTAATCTTGCTATTATTTGGTTGTATTAGTTGTTTTGTTCATGTTTTATCATTTGATTAGTTCAATAGTTAGATCTGGTTCATGATCTTGATTATTTGGTCCATTTTATACGTCATTTTCATCAGTTTGTCTATTTTTTGGAATTAGGTGCCATTTGTTGATTTAGTGCTTATTTTGTTCATTTTGATTTATTATAATATGTTACTTCCATCAGTGGTCAAAGCCACAGGAGCCAATGGGGAGGCTCTAGAGCCGCAGCTTGCAGACCCCTGAACCAGTGAAATGATCATCAACTAATGAAATGATCAAAATCTCGTGAAATGATTATAAACTACTGAAATGATCTTAAACAGGTGAAGTGACATTAAACTAGTGAAATGATCATAAAGTAGTGAAATGATCATAAACTATGTGAAATGATCATTAACCAATAAAATAATCATAAACTAGTGAAATGATCATAAACTAGTAAAATAATCATAAAATAGTGAATTGATTATTAACTAGTAAAATCATAAACTAGTGAAATGATCATAAACTAGTGAAATACTATTAAACAAGTGAAGTGACATTAAACTAGTGAAGTAATCATAAACTAGTGAAATGATCATAAACCAGTGTAATGATCATAAACTAGTGAAATACTGTTAGACAAGTGAAGTGACATTAAACTAGTGAAATGATCATTAACTAGTGAAATGATCATAAACTAGTGAAATGGTCATAAACTATGTGAAATGATCATAAACAATGTGAAATGATCATTAACCAATAAAATAGTCATAAACTAGTGAAATGATCATCAACTAGTGAAATCATCATAAACTAGTGAAATGATCATAAACTATGTGAAATGATCATTAACCAGCAAAATAATCATAAACTAGTGAAATGATCCTAAAGTAGTGAAATTATC
>JAQQAE010000450.1:23004-33490 GCA_029823295.1 Pseudamia nigra
ATAAACTAGTGAAATAGTATTAAACAAGTGAAGTGACATTAAACTAGTAAAATTATCATTAACTGGTAAAATAATCAAAAACTAGTGAAATGATCATTAACTAGTAAAATAATCATAAACTAGTGAAATGATCATTAACTAGTGAAATGATCATAAACTTGTGAAATACTATTAAACAAGTGAAGTGACATTAAACTAGTGAAATGATCATTAACTAGTGAAATGGTCATAAACTAGTGAAATGATTATTAACCAATAAAATAATCATAAACTAGTGAAATGATCATCCATCCATCCATCCATTTTCTACCCCTTAATCCTCGTGAGGGTCATAAACTAGTGAAATACTATTAAACAAGTGAAGTGACATTAAACTAGGAAAATTATCATTAACTAGTAAAATAACCATAAACTAGTGAAATCATCATTAACTAGTGAAGTCACATTAAACTAGTGAAATGATCATTAACTAGTAAAATAATCATAAAATAGAGAATTGATTATTAACTAGTAAAATAATCATAAACTAGTGAAATGATCATTAACCAGCAAAATAATCATAAACTAGTGAAATGATTACAAACTAGTGAAATGATCATTAACCAGCAAAATAATCATAAACTAGTGAAATGATCATAAAGTAGTTAAATTATCATAAACTAGTGAAATAGTATTAAACAAGTGAAGTGACATTAAACTAGTAAAATTATCATTAACTGGTAAAATAATCATAAAATAGTGAATTGATCATTAACTAGTAAAATAATCATAAACTAGTGGAATGATCATTAACTAGTGAAATGATCATAAACTTGTGAAATGATCATAAACTAGTGAAATGATCATAAACTAGTGAAATACTGTTAAACAAGTGAAGTGACATTAAACTAGTGAACGTGAAGTGTCTTGAGTTAAAATGGCTGCTTGTTGCTGAGTGACTGGATGTTTGCAGGCTGCTTCTCTGTCTTCACTAATCCAAGCAGAGCAATTGATGGCATTAGAGGCGCTCCTGTCAATGGAGCAGGGCGAGGTTCTGCGCATGCGCCGTGCGGTTCTTTTATGGAGAAGAGGCTTAGCCGTGGTCCCTCCCTCCCCTCTTGTCTGACTCCGTCTGGGAAGGAAGGGTTTGGTGCATCGGGAGACCGGGAGGCTGCCAGGACGCGATCCGGAGTTGACAAAAAGTCCGACTGTGAACATTTGTGTCTTGAAAAGCACCGGCTGTGAGCGAACCGGCTTCTTCTTCATCCTCGTCCTCGTTTCCGCGGCAGTAATCCGCACGTCCATCCCGTTGCATTGATTGCGGTTCAAGGCGCAGCGCAGCACGAACCACCGGCGAACATGTCTGGCTACCAGGGCAAGAAGAACATCCCCCGCATCACAGTGAGTTTTGTGCTGTTTTCATGGGGCTAATGACTGATCCGGGGTCCGGTGCGTGGCCGTGTGGGCCTGCGGGTGTGGGTGCAGGATGTCACCGGAGCTGCACGGTCCTTGTGCCGCTGCGCTCCTCATAAATCTGAGCATAAGAGCATGGGAACCGCTTTCTTACATGCATTTTGCAGGTGCTTGGAGGTTTTATCGTTAACAATGTTCTAATAAAGGTTCAATAGACATTAGGCTCCATCAGTCGATGTGGATTCCACTAATGTGCTGAGGATGAAAAGCCGTTTTTACAGCATCTTTGCGACAAGTGCCCATATCCGGACAAAAAGCTCCCAGCGTGTGACCTTACACATTTATCCCCGATGCACTTCAAACTTGTGCAGCTTGCACATTTCTGCACATACATCAAACCCCAGTGGTCTTTGTTAGATGTGTGTCTGGTGGCCGGTATCACTCCACACCAACTGGCGGGGCAAATGCTTCACCGCATCCCGCATGTGACGCTCCCTGGCGGGGGTTTTCAAGCTTCCTTTTCACTTTGGAACATCTCGATTTTTTTTTTGTGTGTGTTTTTATTTATTGATGGACAGAAGCGCGCCAGATCACATTTATAGAGTCAATGCGGCCACTTTTATTACCCTGAAATCATTGCAGGGATGGTGGTGGTGCTTCAATGGAAAGTAGAGAACAGGGAGGGGAAGGGAGGGGAGCCTGTGGAAGGGAGGGGACAGTGGGTCCTATTTCCTCCCATGTCTCTCTCTCAGCTCTGTAATGAATTGGAGATGCATGAAGGCAGAGCTGATCACTAAAGAGGTCACTGTCTTCATCCTGTAGTGAAATAATTGGGTTAAAATGTCAAAATGGGTCAAATCCTGCAACCGAAAGCATGACATGAGCAAAGCTGAACAGCTCAAACATTATCCGGACTTCATGTTTGTGCAGAGAAAGAGGTTTGGATTTGTTTTCTAGAGGGCTCAGCTTCAGTGTGAGCCACTGACATTCAAAACATATTGATCAAAGTCTGTCGGACAAATGTCTCCACCTCAGAGAAGCTTTCAGCATGATGGTACGATGAGGGTGGCGGCTGCCGGAGGGATGACAGGAGCTCAAATTTTCCTAATGTAATATTTCTTCACAGACAGAACTCTAGGACCACAGCTGTCCAGCCCAAGTCATTCCTCATTTCCTCATAGATCACGCATTTTATACCACAATTATGTTTCTAGAACATGCAAAGAAAGAGTTATTATCTGCCAGATTTGGAGAAGTTCCTTTTCTTTTCTTTCAACAATAACATTCACAACATAACAGTCCTCTACTGACTGACCTCTTGACTTAATACAGACAATGAATCTAAAGTAAAACATGATGTAGGTTATTTGAAATATGGCTCCGGGTTAAATTAGTGGAACAGACTGATTTTAAAGTATCTTAACTCCTGTCTATGTTACATCTACTGTACAATTAGAAAACACGAGAGAATGTATCAGCCATGAATTAGTTGTTTATTAGCATGTATTTGCAGTGTATTGGCCTGTTATTTCCTCTGTAGCGGGAGTTATGTTTTTGCCGGCGTGTGTCTGTCAGTTAGGTTTAGAGTTAGTTGGCAAGATGACTCAAAAAGTTTTGAAGGGATTTGATAACATTTTCCAGAAAGGTGTGAAATGGGACAAGGAACCAAATTTAATATTAATCAACCATATTCTCCCCTGAAATAAAGTCTCAAACCCCTGTTTTGTAAACTAAATGTAGTAGTATTTCAAAATGTGGACCTTTCAGGAGTCGCTGTCTGCCAAAGGATGAGTGACCTGCATGGAACCATAGCAACAATAAACACTGGGCGAAGCGCTAGGCAGTAGCACCCATGAAGAATTTGATATTTTATGTTCTGTATTGTGTGAGCTGTGTATTGTATTTCTCTGTACAACACTTTGGTCCGGTTGGTTGTTTAAAGTGCTTTATAAATAAAGTTGGATTGGATTGGATGACGTAAGACACTCCCTGTGGACACAGGCCCTAATAATGTCATAAGGGGTAAACGGGCTGCCTTGGGGAGGTCTGCGCCCTCTGCCGTTAAAGAACACGATTGGTGCAATATATGTCAAATTTTTAGTATTGTAGGTACAGGATGAAAAAGAGCTCATCGAGAGACTTCATTTGGATCATTAATAATACTTGTAGGGAATGAAATGAACAAATTGAATGCTGGTATATGTTCCCTAATCTAAAGTGTTACTGGATGTATCAGACTGTGTGTTTTGGAGAAGATGCCTCCCAAATTTTACAGTTTTAGAGATGCTCTTCTTTCATTGTGAGGAACTTTTCATGGATTTGCTTAAAGACAGGTTTTGTGTAATCCTGCTGACATGCACACACAGGCAAAAATAAGATAAAAAAAAAAACACTGTATATTAGTGATCGACTGATATGGGTTTTTCAGGGCCGATACTGATTATTAGTAGCTAAGGAGGCCGATAACCGATATTTGGAGCCGATATTCATTTGCAGTAAAAGTGTAAAATTGCCGTAAAAATGCTGAATAATACAAACACTTAACTTTGTTTACATGCCTAAAGCATGTATTTAACCAAACAAATAGAAAATAAATCACTCCAGAAGTTCATGCATCTTAGGCTCACAAGTTATTGTAGTAGTCGTGAGCTGTAGAGTTTTTCATGTGACTTTTACGCAAACACACACTATTCTCCACATTACATACATTCACCTCATTGATAATACATAGTCTGCTGAGTGTTTACGGACAACTAATGTTATGCTATAAACTAATCAGCCTCCATCTTAACGTGTTTCACTACAATAAAACACGTGAATTGAGTTTTTTACGTGCTCTCTCTCAATCACACACACATGCTTTTACTATCACGGACTGTTTGACTGTTGATATTATCAGCAGCCTTCTTTCAAGTAATTCATAGACATGTCGGGAGGTACGTAAGAGCGGTGTAAACATTAGCTTCCACTAATGTTTACTCTGATAATGTTTACTCCGCTCTTACGTTTTTCTGCTGCACTTAGTAGTAGTTGTGAGACATAGAACACTGGGATGTTTACTACAATTTCGGGAGAGTTTTCTGCGTTTACCTTTGACACGTGTTTGCTCTCCGGAGTTTCTCCACACAAGAAAACATTACCTCTTTGCCGTGTGTGTGAGGACACACACACACACACACACACACACACACACACACACACAGCTTACGCATACTGTGGCTTACTTAACCAATCAGATGGCGCCGTGGGCGGGACAATGCTGGAGACAGAAGTGGCAGGAGAGAGAGAGAGAAAGAGGGGCGGCTGAGCCAAAATAACCCAGTTTTGAATTGATTTTTTGATATCAGATTTAAAAAACACCAATACCAGTATACGTCAAAATTCCAAATATCGCCCTCGATATTTGGATAATTGGTCGACTCAGCTCCTTCATCACCACAACTGAGCGATATAATGTCTGCATTACTGGCAACACTGTACTGGTCTGTCTCTCCCACAACATGTTTCAGCCTTTGTACTAAAGGAACTGGATGATAAGGTTTGATAATAAGTAATTTTAAGGCTTTGATGAAGGAAAAAGTCCCCAAAAGTTGGATTTTAGCTTTTGATGTGATCATATATGCCTTTTCTTATTATAAACTTGACATCTGCAAGCACTAGTTGGGCAAAACAATCATCCAAAGATTCAAATCAAACACGTTACTATGGAGAACCTTTTGTTTCCTTCATTGAGAATTTATAGTCTAATCTAAATGTCTCTATGAAAACACAACTGACAACTTAATTTATGTGGAATGAATTGTCTGCAGAGCATCAAGTAACTGAATCTTGTTTCTCAATCATATAGAAGAACAAAGGGCATTTGAACAAGTTACATATGAGTTTCTGATCATGATGTATTGGCCTCTTGACTCATTTCCCTCTTTGCTGTGCTGCAGCCCTTTGGCTCGGAGATCAGAGGATTATCATCATCCAAACAGTGATTAAGTCGAACCTAAATGGATCGACTACCTATTCTCGAGCCGTGCATGAAGGAAACGGGCTCGGGGATAGAAGTGTTTCCCTTCAATTCCACGATTACACATGCTTTTCATCACACTGCACCTTAGTCATGCAGGCTTACACGTCCATGTCAGAGAGCAGTGTGATAAATATGTAGCATGAGACAGTAAAGGTTGAAACACGGAGCGTCTTAGTCATGTTTTCCAGCCGGACGGAATCTCAACCCTGTGAGCTTTAGGTAACAGACTGGGCTGTTTCACGTCTTCTGGGTTCAGCGTGAAAACGGGGACAGCTTATTAAACCAACGGAGGAAATGAATAAGGCTAAATTTAATAAAAGCTAAACACTACAGGCTGCAGCTGGTATGGAAGACCTGTGTTTTCCTGTCTCTCTGCAGCTGCTAATCACATTCAGAGGCTGGACTATACATTATTCTGAATTAAAATGTTTTGTTACACTTGTGCAGTTGTTATGGGGTGAGGTTGTGATCCGTACAACAGCAGATTCACAGGCTGAGGCAATCAGAGGCTGCTCACGTTAAATATAAATTAATGTCTTTAAGTTCACCACCTGGGATTGGAGCGTCTCTAAGGCTTCAACCGGACATGACTTATATCATGCAGCAGTGAATTACAGAGGAAAAGCGGATAATACTGAGCCCACTAGGTGACGTATTGATCATTTGATTGGTCTGTCATTGAGGGCATATACAAATGCAACCACTAGCTTGTTGTTTTGAATGAAATCTTTATAGCAGCTTGCCAATAATATGCTGAGGAACCGCGTTGTGCTACTTTTAAACAGTCACATATTCTCCTTCAGAGGTTGCTACTGGTCTTCCTTTTCCTGGAACCGTCTTCACGAGAGCCTGTTTGATCTTAGCGTTTGGTGGTTTTGACGACTGATGGTCTGACGCATGTTAAGAAGGAAAGAAATGGCACAATTTAGCTCCTGATAAAGCACTCCTATGAATTAAAAACCATTCCCTGTGACTACCTCATGAATGAGTGTGCAAAGGGACTAATAAAAAATTAAAATAAAGAAAAAAACACCAAAGGAGAAGGTTGTCCAAATTTTGACTCTCTTACGTGTCATATTCCAACTCAAACTACCACAGAAATGTTTCATTCCACCATGTCTGTATCATTCTGGTTTTCAGCCTCAGATCAAATACAGTAAGCTGTTTCAGTATCTGTTGGTTTCAGTGTAAATGAACCGCACCCTTTTCCTGTCTATGCCATGGATTCCATCAAGTAAACTCCCTGGCAGATTATCCCAGGATGTCAGGATGCTCCTGGTGTATCTGGAGGACTAGATGAGGAGACTGATTGTACTGATAGACGTCACAAACATCCAGATATCCCAAATAGCTTTTTTCAGGACCCAGGATCTGAAACGGGTGTTTTTTAACTGCACGGGCAACCAAGATTCGACTAATGCTCGATGGACTTTATGTGTGTGCATGTTGTGTCTAATCCCCTTCCCCGAACCCTAAGGAAACCTCACACCAACTGCGCTGTCCTATCACACAGAAAGTAGCATTTAAGCCAATGCTCCTCATAAAACCAATGGTGCGCTGTTATCATGGTGACAGTCTCTACATCTGTTAGACTTTCCTCGTTCATCATATTACGATGCTGTTAGTGACTCTGCATGCCATGTATGTGGCGACTCTGGAGCAGGAATGTGTTACAGAATTTAAAAATACACACTGTTTTGCAACTTTTTCTCCCTTTTGATGCCAGAACAGCCATGAGCTCTACCAGACCTCTGAAAGCTGCTGTAATAACTGGCAGTACATAACACATTATACATTATAGTGACACATACTTCAAATCCTGCAAATTGTGAGTTGGGCCTTCATCAGTCTAACCTGTTTCTACAACACATTTCACAAATACTCAGTTGGAACACTCAACTATATCTTTAGGTTTGGATGCAATGACCCAGTAGTTACCATCACTATTTGGTACATGTCAAAGTTGTTTATATGTTAGTTTGAACAAGTTTTAGTTTGAACAATTTGCTGCTTTCAGTGCAACAACTTCGAGGACATTCACAAACATTCATAAATATTCACCTGCTGCCTAATACATTCACCCACAGACAAAAGTCATTGGAACCTATAATCAGCATTAAGACCACTTTACTAGTTAGTGGTCATAATGTTATGGTAACTGTAAATGAACAGATGTGTTTCAGACTTAAGTGTTAAGCCACAGTGTAGAGCACTTGTGTTCAACTGACTGAATCCAATTTGTAATAAGTCTCTATCTACAGCTGTCAATCATGTATTTAGCTTCCCACCTGCCTGAAAACATGATTATGTTGGCTTCAAGGGGTAAATGCAAAAAGCAGAATTGTTTCCTCTCAGACAGTTTGAATTACAATATGCTGAAATGTAATTATGCTATATTTTCAGTCACTGCAGGTTTCAACCAAAGTTATTTTCACTCCGTGTCTGTCATGATTTGCTGTGTAGCACACAAAGTGACATAACTGTGAAAAACAAATGAAAGTGAAAACAGAACAAAGGTAACATTTCAGCAAAAGGAATCAGACTTGACGTTCAGCTGATGTAAAAATAGCACAGGGATATAAATAGACCGTCCTGGATTAAAGTCTGTGTGACTCCAATCCTCAGAAGATGAGGCTCAGTAGGCGCTGGACTCATGCACCTGTACGATGGTGTTCGTCCCACGTCAGAGTCAGTGTGTGTGTGTACTCACTTGTACTCTAATGTCCCCGTTCAGCCCAGGGCTCTCAGTTCACACGTCACACACACCCTGTTGTTCTGCAACTCATATGTGCAGCCTCAACCTCGTTTTTCACGTGTAAAATGATCCTGAATTTTCCCCATTCATAAAACCAAAGGGAAAAGACTGTGAGTCTGTCAACGCATGTGTGTACACAATGTTTTCACATAACTGAACAAAAACGAAAACTGAAGTCATGATGCCTTTGGCTGTAGTTTGTGCTTAAAAGAACCTTTGATTGAATTTATCAGATAATTTTTAAAGTGTAATTGAATTGATTGGTGACACTGGAGCAGAGAATAAAGTAAAACAAGGAATCTAAGGCTACATTCACACTGCAGAAAAAATCAGATTTTTTCACAGTATGTGACCTACAGTATATCTGATTTTTTCATGACAGTCTGAACAGCACAATCCGATTTTTTTCAAACCAGACCCAGGCTGCTTTCATGTGTCCTAAATCAGATACGTATCTGATGTTTTTCAATGCGTCCTCAGTCCGAACGGTCATGTCGCATTTCATTTTGACTTTTACCTCATTGAAGTGAGACATATGTCACAATTCTGCGCTGAAGGAGGCAGGACGGGGCGAAATCAGATGCAAACAATCAACTCGGACTCACTCGGTCATAACTTAGTCGGTTCCGACTGCACAACAACTTCTAAAATTGATACAGACACACCGGCTTGTGTAGCATCCATATTTACTTCTGTATAAATTTGGTGTGCTTCTTCTTTTTTGGTCAACTCCCGTCCATGAGGACCGCTGCCAGCCCTGCCCACTGTAGCGTCCAGCTTCACATTGATTGAACACACCTGATCTAGTTCATCATCGGTGGATATGCCAGAGACAATCGGAAAATAAGCAGGGCAGGCGTCCTCGAGGACTGGAGCTGCCCACCCCTACTCTAAACATAGACAACCACCCACGCTGCAGTAAAAAGCATCATAATGTAGTTTTTTTTCGGGGGTTGGGGGAACTCATTCTTTTTCAACAGTGGAAATGTAAAAGTGGCATGTTAACTATTTAACTTAATGATGGTAATTGCTTGAATAATTTTGAAACACAAAATCTCCTCTAAATATCCAAAGGGATGCTGAACAGTCTCCTTGAGTTTAGTGGTCTGAGAAATGCAAAGTGATTTTTAATTATTTAAATTTAGGGAAGTTTCAGTACTCCAGCAAGTCATTTCTTTGTCATATTGTGTCTACATATTAATTTTTGTGATAATGTAAGAAAGGTAAAGGGTTGTCTGTTTTTGCAGTGTTTTTTCTAGAATTGAACTGCTATTTAAGAGAATTTTTAGGTGGCAAATATCCTTGGTACTGTATAGATTTTAAGGAGTTAGTTTGTTCTGTTATTTGGGAGTGTCTCGATGAGTTTAGAGAGGACTGTTTTTTGAATAATCCTGGACACATAAATCATTGCGCTCAATGACCTGGCAGTTCTCTCCACCTGACTTCACTAATGTTCCTAGGATATTTTCCATTTGGACAACAACACACCGCGTTGCTCAGTTACATCTTTAACTGGCAGACGTTTTCATTGCACCCACTGAGCCGATTTTATCCTGATTTTATGAAACCTCTTCGTCAGTCTTGGTTCGGTTTCACTTGTGTGTTTCAGCCGAGTTTAGACACAGGATGTTTTAATAATGATAACCCGCAGGTATTGTATGATGCAACAGATCCATCCACTGTAAGAATAATTACAATAATGGATTGGATACAGCTGTGTACAGTCGAAACACTCAAAGATGCTCTACATTGAATCCTTTATTTATTCACTCCACAGTCACACACTAGTGGTGGTAAACTACATCTGTAACCACAGTTGCCTGGAGCAAACTGACAGAAATGTGGCTGCCAGTTTGCAACAATGGCCTCTTCTACCACCACCAAACACTCATTCACATTCATACAAGGCAAGTGTTTTGCCCAAGGACACAGTGACAGAATGAGTAGGACAGAGCAGGGTTCGTAAAGCCAATCCTCAGGTTATTGGACGACCCGCTCCACCTCCAGTCGTCCGGTCTGCCTCCCGTGGACCTGCTCTACCTCCTGTGGTCCAGCTCCACCTCCCGTGGACCTGCTGTACCTCCTGTGGACCCGCTCTACCTTCTGTGGACCCACTTTACCTCCTGTGGACCCGCTCTACCTCCTGTGGACCCGCTTTACCTCCTGACGACCCGCTCTACCTCCTGTCGTCCCGGTCTGCCTCCCGTGGACCTGCTGTACCTTCTGTGGCCCAGCTCCACCTCCCGTGGTCTCGCTCTACCTCCTGTGGACCCGCTCTACCTACTGTGGCCCCGCTCAAACTCCTGACCTCCCGCGCA
>JAQQAE010000451.1:0-33481 GCA_029823295.1 Pseudamia nigra
CAGTGAAATCACCTGCTGAAGAGACTGGTTGGAAAGAAAATGTGCAGTGTCTCGGCCCTTTGTGGCAATGATTGGACGCCCCTGACTTAAACACACTCGTGCCTTGTCATTGGCTTATTTTGAAAGTATTGTCTCAGTTCATTGTTAAAAATATAGAGAGCAACCGTAATTGCAGACGTTACCTGGTACTTAGCAGGACTGCCTGATGATATTAAAAAACAAAACAAATTAAACTTGTTTTGATTGCTCTGACAGTATGGCAATTTGCAAGTTCAATTTGATTTGAGTTGCTTGGTTGTCAAGGAAACGACAAGATATGAGCGGAAATGTCAGGTTAACATTGAAAATACAATAATATCTAAAATACAATTTACAGCACATGGCACCTTTGTGTACAACATCTATCAGTATGTGAAACAGGTTCACCATAAAGGCCTTCATATCTGGAGTTTTAAATTGCAACCTTTTGCAATTCTGTAAATGCACAGACTGATTTTGTGATTACAATTGTGATGTAATTAATTGCCAAGCTCTAGTAATTAGTATGTAACATTAAGAGAGGAGCTGGGAGTCATTCATACTCATCCTTCTTGAATGACTGCATTGTTTCTTTTTCTTTTTATTCTGAACTGAAGCTTCATAAACTTGTAACTCACGTTGTGTTACACATGTGTGTTGTGGTTACACAAATATTGCAATTCAACAATTTTCAGTGTGGTTGATGTAACTCTTTCTCGCCTCTTGCAGCACTGGCTGAAATTCTAAGTGTGAAGGAAGCTTCTGGAAGAAAGTTGTACTATGTTCACTACATTGACTGTGAGTATGATTTCAGTTGTTCTTAAAGGTTAGAACATCTGCAAGATGAATTACTTTTAATACACAGAAGAATCATAAAATGTACTCTTAATTGTGTAACATTGCTTGTGTTAGTCAACAAACGTCTGGACGAGTGGGTCACAGCGGACCGGCTGGACATGAAGAAGCTTCAGTTCCCTAAGAAAGAAGCTAAAACGCCAACAAAGAATGGGCTTCCAGGCTCCCGCCCCAGCTCACCAGAGAGAGAAGTGGTAAGTGTGTATTTCACCACCCATCGACAAATTCCATCCTTCATAGTTGTAAGTAAGAAGAAAGTAGTTCTTCATGTTAGAAGACAAACAAGACCATCCAGTTACAAAATTGTAAATGTTTCATTAGTACATTTACATTCACATTTTCACACTTAATTTTCAGTTCCTAATGACTGCTAAATTGTTCCTCCTTAAAGTCAATTGTGTGTCCAGTGAATACCTGAGTGAGTTTAAGGGTTAACATGAATGTCAGTTAACCCCTCTTCCTTCTCTTCCTTTCTGTTCAATTCAGAGGAAGAGTCTAGATCTCAACCTACAATCCACAGCCACAGCTCCTTCCAGAGGCAAAACCCTCCCCACACCGGTACAGCTTGAATTTAACCCTTCTAGAAAAAAAATGACTGAGACCTTGTTTCTAGCTGGTGTTAACACGCATTGTATGTGATCACATCATGGTCAGGTCCTCTTGAACTGCAAGGAGAAATTAAAGAAAAGAATGAGTCTGTTGGAAATTATTTAATTGGCATGATGTCTTATTTGTCAGATATATCTGACATTTTTAACATGTCAGCTGCTTCAGTACATGTAATTTGAAATCTTAGTTTTTACTGTAACTTATCAATTACTGAAGGTTAAAACATCAAGGTGTGTTGTGTGCACACTTATGTTACTTTTAAAGTAAAAATCACTAGCACTGTAATAGATTTTTAAAAAGTAGAACAAGGAGAAAATATAAGTGATCTGTTCTAGCTTCTGAAGACATATCTGAGCTCCAAGATACAATTGCAGTAATCCAAATAAAATTTATTACAGCTATTTTGTCCATCTTATGTATAATTTCAGTGCATTTTTTTAAGTAAAAACATGCAATAGTTTGATAATTTGCCAAATTTCCTGCACACACAAACGTCACTGATGCATCTTTAGGTTTTCAACTGTTAATTGAGAAACTTGTCTGACTAAATTTCAGCAGTGATAAATTCAGTACAGCTCCAGTTGACCTGTTGCGTGTTAATACCAGGTTTAAATGAGGTTTGATATAGATTGGACTAATCTAAAATGGAGAAATCAATGAATTGGTCAGTATGCTGTGGCTATTAATCAGACACAGTCTTGATAACAGTCAGCAGTCAGTGAATGCAGGTAATGCCAATTGATACTGAGGTGGCACGCCTTCACGACTTGCCAGAGAACCCGGTTTTTTTTTTTTTTTTTTTTTTTAAATCCCCGCACTGTTTTGATCACATGCCTCTGGTCTGACTTGAATTAAATATTTCACTCTAAAATGATCACTGATTGATGTTTGTTTGACTGAACATTACAAACCTAGTTATTTAAGACTATTTGTTTTCTGCAGAAGAGGAAGGTAGAGTCCGTCCCCTTGGCACCTCAGGTATCGCCCGCCACCCCAGTGTCTTCGCTGCCGAGTTCAGCGGAAGCATCTCAGGCGGCTGTTTATCCTGCAGGGAGGGAGACGAATACCTTCAAGTCTCGCGAAGACCATGAGCAACTCACATCGCTCACAACGGTAAAGCAATTCCTCAGAGGTCTGGAAATTTGGAATGTAGTTTCACAACATTTTCTAATGTGCCATATCTGTTTTTTCACTTGATAGCAAAATGGCACAGCTCGACGACTCATTCCCGCTCAGCCTGGGAGGAAAAGGAAAGCAAACTGTGGAGGCACTGATGAGGTATGTAGTTTTACGGTAGTTCAGTTTGCCTTTACACTCAGACAATTTTCTCTTATTAAGAATATGTTTTAGGTTATATCGTCATAGAAAAGATTGCAAGTATGGGATTTTATTGTAAGTGTTTGACAGTAGGGGTGGGCGATATAACAAATATCTCGATGTATCATGGCTGACTTTACTCTCAATGTACAACATTACTGTATCGGCGACGTGTAAAACCACTGGACAGTTTCACTTCTCTTCTGCTCTCTCTCTGTCGATGTAGCCTTAATGTGACTGTGCTAACAGCTTTACTGGAGCTAGTAGTTTGTCATGCTAAAACTTCACTCATGTGGTGCAGCTCGCTCTGCTTGGTGCGTGACAGGATACACCATTTAATGTAGTTATGTTAGCCTTACTGTTTAAATTGACTTGTCACACTAAAACTTCACTTGTTGCTCCTACGCATACGTGCTGTGGATGCTTCTCTCTCTCCCTCTCCTTCAGTCTGTCCCTTCAAGAGAGTGGGGGGAGGGTGAAAACACAAAGCGGAATCACGGATTGAACTGTCTAAGTGAGAAACGTAGCGAAAGCACGGAGCGGAATTATGGATTGAACTGTCAAACTGAGAGACCTGCTGCATTAACAGTGAGTTTACATAGTTTTACTGTCTTACAAAATGTGTATCGCAATATATATCATATATCGCGGTATTGACAAAATGTATCGCAATTTATTTATTTTTTCCCCCTCCCATATCGCCCAGCCCTATTTGACAGTAATCAAAATTACATCTAAATCTGGCTGTGGTTTAGATTTAAGATTGGATTTTAACTATGTTTGATGTCTTGCTTCTGAACTTATTTTTTTCCCTATAATTTACTTGAGTTTAAGAGTTATTTTAATTTGCATGTCTTAAGTCAAATTTTATTTATAATTTTTATTTTTTTTTAACATGTTGGTATTGTAATGTGAATAATTGTTGCACATAATGCACATGTACTACTTATTTTACAATGAAAGTGTTTGACAGTTAAGTCTGGTATTTAGTGATACTAGTCATTAAATGCAGTGATTGAAAAAGGAGCATTAGAAATAAGGTCACCTTTTTAAGAAGTATACAAGTTTTTTTTTTTTTTTTTTTAAGAAGCAAACTTGGGAGCTGATGGATCATATTCATGTGTGGAGGGAGCCAAGCACTTATTTAAATTATTTGTCTTAATTATGTGAGGCATTAAATAAAACTAAGCCGATCAGTTTTTTTGTTTGAGGGTTTTTTTTCCATTTACTGCTTTGTGCTCTTTGTTCACAAGCAGTGTGATCTTGGACAGAAACTGTAGTTGCTGCCCTTCAACTGTTTTCCCAAAAATGCTGTCAGACCCACACAGAACAATCAGTAAAACAAATGATTTTACACCTTTTGTCATTGACGATGTCTCTGTCATTGCTTGAATTGCCAGTATTTCTGGCTGACTCCTGATGAACCCACTCTGATTTGTCCTAAAATTACACATTTGAAAATAAAGTTTAGTATTTGTGTCAGTGCCCCCCCCCCTAAACTGTCAACTCAAACATTCACTGTAAATGAAAACAAATCCTATTCCCCTCTTTAGTCTCCAAAAGCCCGTGTCTGTGTGTCTTTTTCTGCTAGATGATAAAGGTTTTGCAGTATAACAACCCTCAAAGTGCCAGTGTCTATCTACCACCACCAGAGGTCTGTTTAATTTCCTATTTTTGCCCGTTGATTGTGTTGCTTTCCAGGTTCAATTTGCCATAGTGGGTCCAATAAAACAGAGGTTCTGCTTACCTCAGACCCAAGTTTAGCTGATTTGGCAACATGTATAACCACTGTGATTATATGTGTTACCTTTTTCATCAAAATGTGTGAAAATTGTAAAAACTAATCATGCTCCGTTCAATCATTTTGTAACTACTTTACATGAAGTGCAGAAGGAGCACCCAACAACAGCAATGTAATCATCTGGTGTTTACGTTGTTTATAACAGGACTCCCAGGACAGCTCTGATGGCATCCCGTCTGCACCCCGCATGACAGGCAGTCTGGTATCCGACCGTAGCCATGATGACATCGTCACCCGGATGAAAAATATAGAGTGCATAGAGCTGGGACGTCACAGACTGAAGCCATGGTATTTTTCACCGTACCCACAGGAACTCACCACATTGCCCATCCTCTACCTCTGTGAATTCTGTCTCAAGTACCTCAAAAGCCTCAAGTGTCTACAGAGACATTTGGTAAGAAACATCACAGTGCTCGCTTATGTTCTTAATCTCCATAGATTGTTTCATGTTCTCTCAACCTCTCATGTCTTTCATCCCAACAGACAAAATGTAATCTAAGACATCCTCCAGGCAACGAGATCTACCGCAAAGGCACCATCTCCTTCTTTGAGATTGATGGCAGGAAAAACAAAGTTAGTGATTGTATTTTTAATTCACTATGCTAGGGTTTTTTCTATGTTTCTGGGCTTTCACATGTGCATTAAAATTTCTGAAATATAACAATCTGCATCACAGGACTTAAATATAATTTGACATATCTCAGTAGTAACTTCAGTCTCACTTTCAGAAGCATTTTGGAAGAATTTGTTTTAATTGCACTATTTTAAAAAAACCCACCCAACATGGAACCAATAAACACTGATACAAGATGTTCTGGGATGGCAGATTTTACTGGAGCATCCCAGACCATGGTGTAATAAAAGAAACAACTTATAGAAATAAGACCTTAAAATTGAAATTATTTTTCTCTAATGTGGTTGAAGTTTATGTGGCATATGAGCAGAAATGGGTCTTAAATTAGATCTTCGGTTTTAGATCACTCTTTTCCCAGAGACAAGCTTGTGTGTTTACCATGGTGTCAGCATTCTTGGCGCCATGAGCACCAAAAGTTCATGTTTTGAGAGTCTAAACATATACAAAAACTCAGAAAATTTTGGTAAACCCTTCAATGTAAGCAAAAAGTCAGACAAGTCACACTGTGATCTTAAAAAGTTTCTTAGGCCGATGTTGCCAGACCAACAGGAAGGCAGCCATTTTGGATTTTGTGGCCATTTTTGATGATTTACTCATATCGTATCCGAAGTAACTCATTCTAGGGTTTTATTTGTTTTTTCAGTCAACTTCAAATTTGGCACAGTCAAACTAGACAAGATGACCCAACACTGTTCAAGCTCTGCTTGTCAAACTATATGTTGAGGGTGGGGCCACCAATTTTGAGGCTTCACCATAATAAGCTGCTATAACTCAACAGTTTTACATCCAATCTGCAGTAGGATAACGGTCCCTCCCTCAGCACAAAACAATAATATACAGTACAGGCCAAAAGTTTAGACGCACCTTCTCATTCAATGCGTTTCCTCTATTTTCATGACTGTTCACATTGTAGATTCTCATTGAAGGCATCAAAACTATGAATGAACACACATGGAATTATGTACTTAACAAAAAAGTGTGAAATATCTCTAAATATGTCTTATATTTTAGATTACTCAAAGTAGCCACCCTTTGCTTTTTTGATAGCGCTGCAAACCCTTGGTGTTCTCTCAATGAGCTACATGAGGTAGTCACCTGAAATGTTTTCCACTTCACAGGTGTGCCTTGTCAGAGTTAATTAGTGGAATTTCTTGCCTTTTTAGTGGGGTTGGGAACATCAGTTGTGTTGTACAGAAGTCAGGTTGATGCACAGCCAACAACCCTACTGGATAACTGTTAGAATTCATATTTTGGCAAGAACCAATCAGCTAATTAATGAGAAACGAGTGATCATCATTACTTTAAGAAATGAAGGTCAGCCAGTCTGGAAAATTGCAAAAACTTTGAATGTGTCCCCAAGTGCAGTCGCAAAAACCATCAAGTGCTACAACGAAACTGGCTCACATTAGGACCGAATATAATACAAGTCACCGTACCACCTGCTGGGAACAGGAAGTCAGCCTCATGGCATCGACCTCATCCGGTTGTGGGTGACGTGGCAGCACAACTTAAATTTGGGGGATATTCTCTAGTACCACGTAGCGGACAGCGGAACAGCCAATTTCCTCAGCTGTGCCGCATTATTATTGACATTCCAAACAAAGGCGTCTACATTCCGGCTGCAGAAAGACCCTCGGCCCTGGTCACGTGAGGGTGCAAGGTTCCGTTCAATGCTGCTTGCATCTTTTATTGTAGATGTGCTTTCTAGATGAACATACTTTATATTCATTCTCCATATATATTTATTTACACTGTTCTGTGATTCGTTATCTTATTTCATTCAAATCACAGCAGATTAGATTTTTGTTATGCCACACATGTGTAACAGGAGATAAATTCTATATTGTAAATGCCATATATTCATCTTTAATAAAATACATACCTGATGTTTCACCTCTATACCACTGCATATAGAAGAAGGCATTCACTTGCAGCTGCTGTACTCTAGACCATTCAACAGGTATTAGAACATTTCAAACAAATTTATATTATAAAACCCAGTAAGCGATGTTACCTCTTCATGATCCAGGGCTGACTCAGATGAGCATTGATGGCTGTGCTATCATCTCTTGTTTTGTTTTTTTTCTTCGTTGTGTGAATTGACAATGTGTTTTCTGTTTTTTTTTCCAGACATATTCCCAGAACCTGTGTTTAATTGCAAAGTGTTTCCTGGACCACAAGACCTTGTACTATGATACAGACCCTTTCCTCTTCTATGTAATGACTGAATATGACTCCAAAGGGTTCCATATAGTGGGATACTTCTCTAAGGTACATTATTACCCTGACGGTGTTGAATTATGTGTGTTTACAATGAACTGGCTTTCCCAAAACATAACTCTACTGTTCTTTGTCTGTAAACAGGAGAAAGAGTCAACTGAAGATTATAACGTAGCTTGCATCCTCACGTTACCTCCATACCAGCGGAGAGGCTATGGAAAACTGCTCATCGAGTTCAGTAAGTGAAGTTATTTTAGTCTGCAAGTACAACCAGTGTAGACAGTCATCATATGAAGTAGTGAATGAACAGCTGGAAGCAAAGGCAAAATATATGTACTTAACCTTTACAATAACAATTAACATTTATGTGTATTCCATGATATGACATAAAATTGTAATAAATCAGTTGGGTTTATGTTTTAAACACTGATCCATACAACTCCACACAATGTGCAGGAGTAAGTTGAGATTTAAATACGATAACTGTAACCTCATGCTCAGTCAGTGAATTTTTTTTTTTTTTTTTTTTTTTATATAGCATGCAAATATGTGAATGTGAGGTAAACTGAAAAGAGTATTTCAATTCTAAAGTGGCATCTGTGTGCATCTTGCAGTTTTTCATTACCATTTCAAAAACCTTTCAGTTCCCTGGTTTAATTGATTATTATTTCTTTGTTAGGTTATGAGCTCTCCAAGGTAGAAGGGAAGACGGGGACTCCTGAAAAGCCTCTTTCTGACCTTGGCCTTCTGTCCTATCGCTCCTACTGGTCTCAAACTATCTTGGAAATTCTTATGGACCTTAAACCAGACAATGGCGAAAGGCCACAGATAACCATCAAGTATGTCAGCTGTGTTCAGAATCTGTTGTGAAATGGTTCAGCTGCAGATCAATTCATATTTATTTGACATTGTGTTTGTTGTCACAGTGAGATCAGCGAAATCACAAGTGTAAAGAAAGAGGATGTCATTTCAACACTGCAGTATCTCAACCTGATCAACTATTACAAGGTGAGAGAGCAACTTGCAGTAAAGGTATAAGACAGCATTTCTCAGCTAGTCCTGCCTTGTGACCCACACTTTCCCCTGGTCATTAAATCAAGACCCACTTGTATTGAATTTAAACCAGGAAAATGTATTTTTATAAGGTAGAAATCAAGAAAATGTACTAAGGAATCCAGACAGTGAACAAAAAAATTAAACAAAAGCCAAAAAATGAACGATGTAATTGGCACAATGAATAAAATAATCAAGCATATGTGAAAATTACAGTAATGTAGCACAAACTGCAATGTAGCTCGTCATCTTTAAGTCAAATGTGTTACTGTGGCAACAGATGGAGCACTTCAATAACAGTCTGACATTGAAAAAAATGTATTTGTTGAACACACACAGACTCACTCAATGAGTTTGTACATCCTAAAAATAGTCCAATAAAAATTAGATTATTTTTCACCCCAATGTCTTAGTTTAGAATCATTGAAACATTTCTGGGGTCTCTGAATATCCAAAATGTGGAGTAACTGCTGAATATGCAAAGTTTCCGTCCTTCATAAAAATATATCTTGAATCTGTGAGCAGTGATGGCTTTAGATTTCCACAGAATACTTGTAAAATACACTGAATATGCAGCAAAAAGACATGGTGGACAGCACTGTACGAAATGTAGCGTGTCCCCCAACTCTCTGTAGCCACACAGTAACAGCTAAAACTTTTTCACTAATTACCCGGGATTTCCTGTCTTTACAACAATACTGAAGCAGCAACAGTCACACAAATACCATAACATAAAGTGAAACAGAGTCTTAAACAAAATACTGTGATAAACATTTTTGGTCATACTGTCCAGCAGTAATGTCAACTGAATTTGAACTTTTAAAAAGGTTTAAAAAAAAAAAAGAGTTCCAGATTGCATATTCATAAAGGGTGTGATTATAATGTACTGGTGTTACACCCAGACTGTTCCTCAGAAAGCTGATCAATGGTGTGATGTAAATCTTTGCCATGTCAGAATTTGTCTGTGTGATATTTCCAGCTGCATCTCTTCGTGCAATAAGTTTTGTTGGTGTTCTCATCCTAATACTGTTTTCATTCTTTCAAGTGACTGTTCATAAATGTATTTACATCACACTTTTTGAGCCTCAGCACAATATGCCTTCCAGTTTAGATGGAAACGAGTTGAAATCCAAAAAAGTCCCATGTGGGTACATCCCACCTGTACCCACATGCAAAGTAGAGACAAAACAGAGCCTATATGTAGAGATGAGTCATATGAGTAATGAAAGAATAATTTTCAGTTCAAAGAATAAGATTTCACTGAAAGAGCAGGCTGTGGAGGATAATTGTATAAAACCCAGTAATGACCGTGTGATTGAGGGTGATACATTGCTGCCTAATATTTATTATTTGGTATATGCCATTCCATGGAAGTAGGCAGTGTTGAAAAGCTACAGTGGAGGTAGCTGATGTCACAGTAACTGAGACTGCATGTTTGTCCTTGGGTTTTCAGTCTTGCTGGGCAAACAGTTAAAAGTTTTGTTTTTTTTTTTTTTCCCAGTTGATCTTAATGCTCTGGTTTGGATTTAAGGGTTTTGATATATTCTGGAGACAACCTTGCATGTATGGCCTTGTAGGTAATGAATAAAATTTTAAATCGCATTCTTTAGTGTATGGGCAACCAGTGTGATGAGGCTAAAATCAGTTGATACGACAGAACCTGTTGGATGAGTGTAAGCAGGTAAAGAGAGTTGAAATAATACAGGCAAGAAATAAAATAATGAATTACTTTTTGTGTTCTTAAAGTTATTGCTTTTTGCATTCAGATGCACACAATTGTATTTGTTTCCATTGCATTTATTCACATTTACCTTTTTATCTCTGGCAACATTTACATCTCTTGATGCACAAAAGCTTTTTTTGATGAATTTTCTGTTTCCACACTGGATCGTAATGTGTGAACTGAAAATGCAATGAGAATAAGTGGACAGAAATGTACCTAGAGTCTGAAACTGTACTTTATTTTCTTTGCTGAATCTAGGGCCAGTACATCCTGACGCTTTCAGAGGAGATTGTGGACGGACATGAAAGAGCGATGCAGAAGAGACACCTGCGTATTGATCCAAAATGCCTTCACTTCACACCCAAAGACTGGAGCAAGAGGGGCAAGTGGTAGAGTCCTGTCCATGTCACCGGATTTCCTCTAAAGCAGACAGTGGATCAGATAAATGTTTTCATTAAGCTGCTCCATCGCCAAGACCAGTCGTCCGATGAAAGACAATGCTTTTATTGTGAATATTCCTTATGTGGTAAATTCAGAGGGAAAAAAGAATACACTGGTTAAATATCACACAGTAAGAACAGACAAAAGCTCATGTATTTGATGGATGAAGTTTGATCAAGTAGTGTAAATTGAGGCCCACAGTGGAAAACGTCCTAAAAGAAGTGTTTTTGTTTACATCGTTTGCCACAGAAAGTTCATTTTCAGCATTTGCAATATTTTTCCATAAACTTTGTAAAATTCTCATGTGAAAACAAGGAAAAGCACTGAAATGCTGTTCACATAACGCAGACACTCCAGATTTTAATTTGTACACGTTTCTAAAAGAAGTGGCACTAAAATAGTGAAACACATATTTCATGAGTGATCTTGACGTGTGTCAGACTGAATTTGTATACAACATTGTAAACAGACTGGGTACATGGAGTCTAAATTTCAGATTGGTTGTGAATTGCAGTTGCATTTGTGCAGCACCAATCATGAACCCAGATTGTCTCTAGGTGCTTCACATTTGTATGTAGAAGTAAATTCAAATTGGGCGCACACAGCGATGGAAATGTTTGGCTCGTTCTTTTGGTGTGCCTGAACTCTGTCTCTCCACATAAACAGTGCAGAGGCAAAACGGTAGTATGTTGTTTATTACTCACGTATAAAGTAATAAAAACACAAACACCTTGGATGTACATGCAGCTTGACATGTCTCCTGCAGAACTCGTACTGTTTGTCCCGTTTCCCTGTCGACTTATTTATGAGTTTGTGATCATGCTGGTGAATATTACTAGTTTTTCTCCTGTCATGATCATCTGTACACAGTGTACAATGACACAAATCAATCTCCTAAGTATCTATGTTCCCTGTAACTGTACATACTCAACCTGATTGTAAAAAATATGCTTAGAAGAAATAAGCCATGTTGTACTGTTAGAGGAATGTAAATTATTTGTACAGTCGTCTCTTAATTTTTTTTTTTTTAACTCTGTAAACTAACAGGTCGCACAATATTGCTAGATAAAAACAAAAGGCGATATCTTTCTTTGACATTGTGTTTTATGTTTACATGTCTCAAAGGATGTTGAATTCAGCATATCTAAATGAAACAGTGGGGAGTTTGATTTCAGCATTTGATATGAGAAGCTTGTTGAATTGATAAAAAAAAAAAATTCATACAAACTCCAAAAATGTGTCTTCAGTGTGTTGAGTTCCTTTCAGATTACAGCAGATTCAGCTCAAGACGCAGTAGTGTCTTAGTGAACCAAAATGTAGAAAATTTTCCCAGTAAATTTATCCATATGTTCATTTTTTGTTTATTAATGATTCATTTTCTTTTCATTTTGTGGTTCATTTCATTGTGCAGTTTTGTTTTACAATTATGCATTCTGCATAATTGTATCTTTATTTTTTATTTATTTGTCCACTTTGTTTTCATGATTTAGTGAAATTTGCTTTTCATTCTGTCATTTGTTTTCTGTTTAACTTATTTTGTTAATTTTCTTAATTGAGTTCATTGTGTTGTTTTCTAACATACTGCATTTTTTGTTAATTCTCAGGCAAATGTTTGCCATGTTTTTGCCTGGATTTTAGAGTGGCTGCACATATTTATGATTCTGATTTTACAACTTATTTTCACTGAAAAGAAACATGATTGATATCAAAATCCAGTTCCAGTCTTAACTTTGACGACTTTAATTGTTCATTCATGTTGAGGATTTAATGATTATTTTGTTGATTCTCTCATTTTGTGCAATGTTAAACTACATAAAATCAAATCAGAATGAACCAAACTAGTTGAATTGTCACTTTATACATTTGATCTTCTCCATTTAAAGAGTAGAATACATGAAAATTTTATGCATAATAGGAATATTTGCAGTGCTGGAAGAAGGGACTTGTCCAAAACGGTCTCAAATTTGGTTGAAATAATTTCAACCACAAGCTTTGACACAAAACATGTTTTCCTCCAAATGATGGGGAAGAACAGTTGACTATCAACACAGTAGCAGAAATTAACACAATAAGAAACAAAAATCAGCAAAAATGGAGTTAAAAAAAAAGAATAAAACAACGCAACTTAGCAAAACAAGCAAAGAACAAAAAATTAACAAAACAAGTGACAGAATTAGTACAAATTAACAATCAACAAAAAATGAACAATGTACTAGCCAATAAAATTGATTTTAAAAAAGAACAAAATAAGCAGCAACAATGAACAAAAAGTCCAGCAAGTTGAAGAAAATGAATAATATGACCAATAACATAGGACAACAATCAACCAAACAAGCAACAAAATGAGCAATAAGTATCTAAATAATCAAGTAAATAATCATCACATCTTTTATTATTTACTTTATTCATCACAATCAGTGTGGACGTTATGATGTTATTACCTAAATGATAAATAACCTGCTCAAATGCAGTATATGAGGAAACAAATTAAAACGCAGTACGTTACTCACTACTTAACTAGTTTTTTCAGTTTTTACTCTTATTCAAGTACTCACTTTAATGACTACTTCTACTTCTGCTTGAGTCATCATATTAGGAAACAGCAGTATTTTAACCCGTGGTGTGTATAGAGTAACCTGTGTCTGTTTACTCCTCACACCACTAGTTAAAACTAGATGAAGTATCACATCATTAGTCTCTGTTGGATCTGGATGCTGTCCCTGCAGCGGCTGCGTTAGTTCCCGTGGTGAACACCAGGGGGCGACAGTGAGCCATTGACAAAGTTCAAGCCACAGCAGGGACGCAGAGATGAGATGAGGGATGCGTGTGAAAGTAAAATGTAATCATCCAGCTTTTATAAACCTGTTTGGAGTCACGTAGACACGGATAACAGACGCATTCAGCTCTGACTTGTTTGGATCAAATTGACAGGTAGGTATTTTACCGATTAATGTTTAAAATGTCACCTGAAATAGAGCAGGAGGCGTGATACCCTGTAAGTAGATTTCTTGTTCTCTGTAGAGTCGCTCACATTGCTGCTGGATAACTGGACAAGATAAGAATTAAGCTAACTGAATAGTATAAAAGTACAGTACATTTGAACATTTGTGATTTGAGGTTCAAGAACCATTTTATTGTTCCACAATCAGTCAATCAATCAATCAAACTTTATTTGTATAGCGCCAATCATAATCGCCGATTATCTCTAGGCGCTTCACAATACAAGTAAATTTATCTTCCACCTGTGCTGCATGTGTAAGTTTCATAAAGACATAGTCAAGGGAATGCAGAAAACTGTCGGAAATACTATAATTGATCAAATAAGAGACACTAAAAATGAAACATTGATTAAATTAAAAGCATATTAAAATCATCACATTAAAAAGAACAAGGAACTCCAGCCATTTACAAAGAGCATGCCGCAATTTACTCTTTGAATGTGAAAAATTATTTTGCTGATTTCGAATCAATGATGTGAAAGCCTGTGCACACTCTTAGATCAAAAAGAACAAAATGACCGCTAAAACAGCAAATCAAAAAAACACAATCAAGATAATGGACAGAAATGACCGATTTAATTAAGAAACTGAACAAAAGTGGCCAGTATCATCAAGATAATAGACACTAATAACCAATATAATTAAGAAAAAGCAAAAGCAGCCAGTATCATGATGTTAACCGACAAAAACAACCAATATAATTAAGTAAATGAACAAACGTGACTGACAATGTCACGATAACTTAAAAAAACGACCAATAAAATTAAGAAAATGAGCAAAAGTAGCCAATATGAAGTTAACTGACAAAACTGATCAACATTAGTAAGAAAATGATCAGTATAATTAAGAAAATGAACAAAAGTGGCCAACATCATTAAGATAGTGGACAAAAATGATCAACATTAGTAAGAAAATGATCAATACAATTAAGAAAATTAACAAAAGTGACCAATATCATTAAGATAATGGACAAAAATTAGCAATATAATTAAGAAAATTAACAAAAACAGCCAATATTGTTAAGATAATAGACAAAAATGACCAATACAATTAAGAAAATGAACAAAAGTGGCCAATACCATGAGGTTAGCTGACAAAAATGATCAACATTAGTAAGAAAATTATCAATATAATTAAGAAAATGAACAAAAGTGACCAATATAATTAAGACAATGGACAAAAATGACCAATATGTTTAAGAAAATAAACAAAACAATTGAGAAAATAAACGATGGTCAAACCAACCAAAAACTAATAAAATAATTGACCAAAATTAATAAAAATAAACAAAACTTGTCAAAGTACTGAACAGCATGAACAAAATAATGGAGGAAATATGTAAGAATGAACCAGAAAACAAAAACAATCAAGACCGTGAAGATCCACTGTTTATTATTGTGTTATCTCGCTAAGTGTAGATAAGGCAGCTCAAGAATTATGGTTATATTTTGTTTTGTTTTCTGAACTTTGGTCAGATGATCTCTGTTCTGTCATTCTTTTAAACAAATGGATGTTTTTGACAGTATTTCCATTTAATGTACTGCTTGTCCACACGGTGTCACTGAAATACCAGCTGGTGGTTAATCCTGCTCCAAAATGACCTCTGATGTTCTCAGCATTCAGATCGTCACAGATGAAAACCCAACACTGACGCATGTTACTATAATGAGTGTGAAACATGAAATAGAACATGGGTTGTTAACATCCAAGCTCAGAATCAATGATAATGTATTAATGAAACCATCACTGAATCATTGTTGAAATTTTACATTGATTTTCCATCAGGTTGTAGTGAAATAAAGTTATACGTGCAATCAAGATGGACACGTTCAATAATAGTCCATCTTAAATTCAGTCACTCTTTTAATGTTTAATCAACACTGAAACTGTGAAATTACTTTTGCTTGATCTACATCAGGATAATAAGAAACTTATCAATACAACAATGGATAAGAAATGATAGGATGCTGCAATTTGAACCGAAAACTCACTAACTGAAACAAAGTAAACAGTCTTAAATCAGATGGTGTTTGACTTTATTGTCATTTTGCTGAGGCACATCTTTTACAGGTCAGGAGAACCATAAGAGCAGAAACCAGATGCAACTTGAAAATAATGGAAATACAAATAGAACCTAAGTGACAATGATGAAAGTACCGCAGTATTAAAAACTCACATTACTGCAAGTCAGGAGTGTTCAAGGTTTGATATATTCAGGACAAAGCTACTAAAAAGTCTAAGCCAAGACTTTGTAATCATAGTGACTCAAGTGGAAGTACTCACAAATGTAACTACTTGAGTAAATGTAAAAAAGTATCTCATAAAACAAATACTCAAGTCGTGAGTAACTACATAATGTTAAATGTGTTATAGCATAATGTATTGCATTCTAACAAATATTTTGTTAATTTTTATAGATTTCCTTCATTATTTTGTTCATTTTTGTCACTTGTTTTGTCGAGTTTGTTCGGTTTTGTTGGTTATTTTGTTCATTTTGATTATTTTGTTTTATTTTTTACCAGTGTTATTGCTCAGCTTGTTCACTTTTACTTATATTTGTTTTTTGTTGAATTATTTTTTTTTTGCTTATTTTCTGGATTTTTTATTTGTTTTCTTTGTTGTATTGTTAATTTTTTACTAATTTACCTGATTATATAGTTCATCTATTAATTTCAGGGATTACTTATTTAAATGATTGCATGTTTTTTTTTTGCTTAGTTTATTTGTTTAAATTTTTTAATTTATTTGTTTATGTATTTATGTATTTATTTTTATTTTAATTGTTTACTCATTTAACTGTGGCACAAATGTAAATTAGTAGAAGCAAAAAGTATTGTCCAAAACAATTACTCTGTGAAGTACACAAAAAACTACTCAAGTATATATAAAGGAGTAAATGTACTTGAGTACTACGCAGCTCTGCTTTTGAAAGATTCCACGCTCATTTATTAGCTAAAGTGTTACAAATATATCTGATTTTCATTATTTTTAGTCCCGTATTTTCCGCTCCATAAGGCGCACAGGTTCTTCGTCTTCGCTGTCTTTGTTTGGCAGTTCGGCGGTTTCGGCATCGGGCGGGTCCGGATCCCTCTCGTCATTGTCCGCGTCGGTCTCCTTGCTGTTGCTTGGCTGTTCAGTGGTGGTTCTGGATTTCGTGGGGGCTCGGACAACACTTGGGACGGGTGCCTCCGCGATCCATTGGCGGGTGGTGGCGTGGCTCGCCCGGCGTTGCCTCCGTGTCTTGGTGAGTATGTGTTCGCCTTCTGTCGTCCGGTGCTTCCACGTGGCTTGCGGTTTGGCTTTGTTCGGCCTGTTGGCACCGGTGTCTGGCTTTGGAGTTCCTTGGTTAATCCGCCCGGAGTGAGGTGGGCTCCGGGTTGTCTCTGTGCCTCTGTTTGGTGAGTTTGAAATCCGCTTCGCAAGCATGTCTCTGTCGCTTCCTACCGGGATCACTAGGCGAGTGATCCGTGCGGCCGTATGTATCACTCACAGAGTGATACCGTACACATGGCACAGTAAGTATCACTCTGCGAGGCTCCTGATTACCGTAATGCTCCTACAAGTGGTTCGGCAAAGTCGTACTAAAACATTTTGGCAGATTTTTGAGCGCCATGTACCACATACGGTAAAATCGGTTCGAGGTCAGTAAGCACAAATCAGAATAAATCCATACATAAGGCGCTCCACACCATAAGGCGTACTGTCGATTTTTGAGAAAAATAAAGGATTTTAAGTGCGCCTTTTGGAGCGCAAAATATGGTACTACTGCAAGGTAAAATACTGAAAATTTCTATTTTCTAGTTGGTCTGATTGACAGATAAGATGAGGTTAGTGCAAATCTAACAAAAATAAAAAAGCAGTGTTCACATATGATTTCATATGAATCTGATCAAATACAGAATAAATGACATAGAGATAGGTGACTTTCTTGCCCTTTCTGACCCGGTGTAACAAATAATGTAATGCATCGGAATGAATGTGATATACTACTATTTAAAATTATACATTCTGGTTGATTTTAATCACCAACCAACTGCAATTTGATTCTACATTTTGTTAACCACTGTGAGAGATAACATTAGACTTGTAACTTAATTACATGTTTAACCAGAGGTGGGTAGGGGCCACAGAAACAGTACCGTATTTTCCAGGTTATATGTCACTCGGGAATGTTAGTCGCATGAGCCAAAAAATATGTGTAATGAAGAAGAAAAAAATGTGTACAAGTCGCTCTGGAGAACATGTCGCATTTGTTCGGGGAACACATGTCAAGCGTGCGGCCAAGCGGCCGCGTGCTTGATGCCAGAAGCGAGAGCTCGCGGTTCGCCTCCCCGCCTCACCGGGTAAGTGATGGTGCCGACACGTTCGGTGTTAAGCTGATGGCAGGTATGGCTGTTATTTTAAATTGTCAGTTATACAGATGCGGCAGATGCAGGTACACAAGCCTACAGTGACCTCTAGCGGCTGTCAGTGTGACAACCAACCAGTACTCGAAATAATTTAATATATTCGTCACTCCAGTATATTTGTCCCTCCCCTAGCCAGACTATGCAAAAAACCGCAATGTGTAATCCGGAAAATACAGTATTCAGATTTATCTCTTAATTTGTTCTGTTTTGTTGATTTAGTTGATAATTTAAATCATTTTTTGCAAATTTTCTTCTTTATTTTATTGACGTTCTTTAATGTTGTTGGTTGTCTTGTTTACTTTTTTAATTTACTTGGTTATTCTTATCATTTTTTTCAATTTTTGTTGAATATGTTCAATTTATTTGGTTGTTTTGCTTTTTTTGTGAATTTGCGTGATGATTTGGTTTATGTTTGCTCATTTGGGTGTCTGTTTGATTGATTTCAGTTTTGGTTTTGCTGATTATTTGTTTTTTTTTTATTTCCTTCATTGTGTCAGTTTGGTGCTCATTTTGTTTTTTGTTTGTTTGTTTTTTTCATTTTACCCCCACTCATTGAGGTGTACCCAAATGTAACTGAGTGGAAGTAAGAAGCGTTCTTTGAAATATCTGTTCTCGGAAGTACATGTAATGGAGTAAATGTACTTGAGTACTAGCCACCTCTGCGTTTAGCCACCTACTTCCAGCTCTGCTTATGATCAAAACCACTAATGAATACAAATGGAGTGATGCTTGTTTTCTAAACTGCTTAACTACTATCAACTAGTGCCCGTGTTTTTGGTTTTCTTATCTGTTCAGGACACACAACGCAGGCTCCTTCTCTCGCTGCCTCTACCCCACCCCTCCCACCCCCTCATCCTCGCTGCTGCTGCACGGAGCTTGACCAAAGCATCTGACCTGGTAACACACACACAGCCATATGGTACGGCCGGGACAAAATCATCCAGTCATTAGGGGGAGGGTGGATGGTGCTGGACACTTGGCTGTGCTGCTGTGGAGGTTAAGCAGCAGGGATCTCCTCCTACTCCACCTCCTCCTCTGCTGAACATCATGACAAGGCTCACCCAAATTCTCAGGTATTTGTTTTTTCTCTTTTAAAGATGGTGCAGTGGCTGATGGGGAAGGAAAAAGCCAGCTGTGTTGTAATGACCTCACTCCTGCTCTTATTGTTTTTGACTGGGTTGATTGTTTGTTGTGCTCTCAACCTTCGCAGTCTCCGTTTGGGGAGTACACAAAGAGGTCTTTACAAATAAACAAACTGTCACACACGCACAAACACACACACAGACACATGCTGTCATTTTCACCTTTGCCCCCAAGCCTTTATCTCACTGGTGCAGAAATGCTGGTTGTAGCACGGAGCAAATTAGTCATTAAATGAGCATTTCAAATACAATTCATTATTGTAACGGATAGAGATAAAGCTGAATAAAAGGCAGGTTGTGGGAGGTGACTGTCTGTCTGTCTTCACATGGCATTGCATCAGCTCCTACTGTGCTCTAATTCTGGTTTATACATTCTGAATTGTTATTCAGCAAGTTTTTTACATTTTCAATCTTGCCAATGAAGCATTTTGGATTTCAGAGCCAGAGAGCTCTCGTGTTGGCCGCTGCTGTCCGTTGCTGCTTCAACCTCTCTGACAAGGAGATGAGGAGGGGGGAGGAGAGAGAGGCTGTGTGTTGAGCGAGAGAGAGAGAGAGAGAGGGAGAGAGAGAGAGAGAGAGGAGGAGGAAGAGGGGGTTGGCTTTAGTGTGATGTGAATGGAATAGAATCAGCGCGAGAGGGAGAACGAGGGAGGAGGACAGCACAAATCAACCTGCCTCTTGACTTAACAACAGAATAGAGGAGCCGGCAGACGCAGGGATTGGGAAGTGTGCGCTGTTTGTTTGCTCCTTTTCTTATTATTTTTGGAGAGAGGAAGAGAACAGCAGACAGGGGGAACTGACGGAGGAGGAGAAAGAGCCTCACCGCGGAGATAGATAGCAGAAAAATGCTGTCATGGGGAGAGACGGGGAGGGAGTCGACAGAGAGGAACAGGATGAAACAAGGCAGGGTCGAGCAAAGCTGAAATGTGGAGGTAAGCCTTTTCTCTTTTTGTATCAAGATTATGGTGAATTCACATTCCACTTTGCCTGTGCTCTCTTTCTGATGGTAATGAATTCAAATGGATGGCTCTCACCACATACCTTTGTATAGGCATGCATATGCTCCCATACTCCTCATACAATCCAACCAGAGACAGTGTATGAGAATGGCAAAGGATGTGAAATATAATACCTTCCCGAGTGTCCTTCCCCTGCCTTCCTTCTCTGTCTTGTTACCTCTTTAAATAATCTTTTCAGGGGTGTTCAAGTGGCTCAGTGAACTGGGATACACATACTACTTACACACAATGTTGTAGGCTTGAAACCAGCTTGCAACCTTTGTCGCATTTCATGCCTGGCCTCTCCCCCCACCTCCCCCAGCACTAACCCCCACATCTCTCCTGTCTCTCTCCATTTTGCACTGTCAACCAAGGCAGATTTGTCGTAAAAAGGGTGTTATGACATCCTCAACAAGCCACTGCAAAACACTGCCATAGAGCGCTGCAGGAGCCCAAGATGAGGAGGGCAAGGTGGATGGATGGAGCCGGAGATGGAAGGACAGCGAGAGAATGAAAGACAGACAGAGAGAAAGGGATGAGCTAAAGATGCAGGAACAAAAAGAGGAGCAGGATTTACTCCAGATACATACTTCCAAAGACAGAAAAAAACATCAATTTCATCAGTGTGTGTGTGTGTGTGTGTGTGTACTCAGGGGATTTGTGTGGATAAAGAGGATTGCATGTGGTGTGCACAGACAATGATGGAATGGAGAACCACAACCGGAATTGGGGTGTTGTTTTCAAGGTGGCAGAGAAAATGAGGGATGCGGGAGTCAGGCCCCCTCCCTCTCTCCCCCTCCTCACAGACCCCACCACCCCTCTTGCACTCCTTAATTTAGGACGGCGCTGTGTGTTTATGAGATTTTAGGGTTTGAGGGGATGGATAAGGCTCCTGATTGGAAAGAAAGGCAGGGATGGAGGACTGGAGGGGAAAGAGACAAGCGGCAACAGCTTACATAAGCCAGTGCACTCAAAGGACGGGCCATTTAATTTATATTGAGCCACATGGTTCTCTGTGCGATTTGGTGTCCACTGTGGTTGACATTAGCATCTTAAACGACACAGCGCTATTTGTCCTGACATGATGGAAGTACACGCTGAAGAATGGCAGCAAGCTTGATTGTATAACTGACTGTAACTTGATGGTACTGTGTTCGTTTCTGGACAGACTGGCAGCAGGGAGTGATGTAATCAGGGCTGATTTTTAATGTTGTCTGGTGTGAATGAAAATGCACCTTGTTTGCCTCTGCCTGCAGTTATTCTTTATGGCAAATGAAAAGTACGCCTGTCAGACTCACCTCGTGAGAAGCGCTGACATAATGGTGCTAACATTATGCAGCCTATTTATCCAACCAAATGCTCGCGACTTTGTTCTGCTGTCATCCACTGCAATACACATGCAGCTTTCATTTAAAAAGTTTATAAGGCCAGCAGTCCAGTTGTGTGTTATTTGAGAAATAATATACAACTGGATTTATTACATGTGGTCCTATATAAAACAGGACCACATGTAATAAATTGCTTGAAGATTGCTCCGAAAACAACAGAAAAGATTTGATTGTTCTTGCAGACAAATTAAGGGATTTATGTGCTGTTGCTGAATGATTTTACTGATTAGCGCACTATAATCTCATGCTCAAAACCTTTAAATGTATGATGTCCATGATGTGTTATGATGTCAGGTTTAAGATGTTTGCGTTCAGGCTTTAACTAACAATGCATATGGATTAACTCATGGTTTAGCTTCTCCATCAATTAACCAGTCAGTCAATTGCCTGGCTTGTAAGTTGCTGAAAAATTGTGATTTCTCTTGAGGTTAACAAGCTGCATTTGGGTTGCTGTCAGAATATTTATCTTAACTGTTCAGTTGTATTTTGTGTCTGATATGAAACAATGTCCATATTTAACACCTGATAGTAATACATCACTAAGTTATGACACACATAGCTGCTATAAATGTTGAGGTATAAGTTGAGGATTCAGTTTTTGCATGGTTTATTTTTAATACAATCGTTTACAGCCTACTGCATGGGTGCCATCCTCAGGAGGCGTCGGTGGGACATGTGGGACTCATATTGTTTCAGCCTGAGTAGGAGGGAAGCAGAGGCTATCAAATCGATTGGCTCCGTTTTATTTCCTGCACCAAACTGGAGCCATGTGTGGGTCATCTTGTGCAGTTGTATTTAGATTTGAAATTCACATGGCTTCATCCTTTATTTCTAGTATAGAATCACAAACTAGTCAGTCACTGTTTATTCAGAAATCATCACCATCTTGTTGTTTGTTCTTTGTAAATGTAGGTGGTGATGTGAACGGCTCGTGTGTGTTTTAGACTGAATAATGAAATGATGTCATTTCTTTATTAGCATTACAGCATTGTGCAGTAAGACTGAGACATTACTGTCTCATCAGATCCAGATTGATATCTTCTGAAGCTATATGCATGGTAGGATTTGAACTTTTGCTTGTGCTGTTTGGTCTTTGTCTGTATAAAATGATACTGTGAGTGCTAAAGGACTCCATGTCTGCAGAGCATCAGCTTTGGCAAATAGCTGACAAGAGTCAACAATCAGCAGTCTTCTGTTGACAGGGTGAGCAGAGGTGACAGTGTGAGCTGCAAAAACTTATCCTTACTGCAGCATACAGAAACCACAAAGAGGACCCAAGAGATACAGACATGAGCTACGAGGAAAGCTGTTTTGATACGCTGTTTTTCTCTGTGCTTGAGATTACTTTATTAAGTTGTGAAGTTACCAGGCAGATTTTGCTCTGGTCTGAGTCAGCATCATGTCATCCCTCTCATTTGGAGCCATTTTGCATGGCTACACCCAGGCAGGCTCCCTGTGGGGGCTCAGTGAGGAAGGCAGTTGGACAGGCGGAGCCTTCCCTCTATCGGATGGAAGGATGCCGGCAGTGTAAAGCCACCGGGCGGATCGTCTTAGTTTGTGCTCCCTGTCGTCACCTGTCCCCTGTGGCCAGTGGCCTTAATGGAAGATCGGCCCTCATTAGTTTTGTCTGCTGCTGTTGCCATTTGTTGCTACAATTAAAATGAGAGAAGAAAAATATTTTTAAAATGTGGCAGAATGACTCATTCAGTTGGTTGAACAGAGTGGGACAGGATACTTGAGGTACATTAGTATGACAAGTATCTACTAAAATGTTTTATTATTCAGAAATTCACTGTTATATTTGAAAATGTAACTTACTCGGCAGCACCCACTTTCTGCACAAGACAATTCAGAATTGCAGAGGACAGTATTAGACAATAATATCCCTTTTATAACAATTGAAGCATCAATTTGCTGTTGTGATGTGAAGTCAAGAATGAACAAAAAATACTGGAGGTGTTAATCACTAAGTATGTAATTGCTATGTAATATATTAAGACCTACGTATATGAATAAATGATGTTATAATAACAGTTTCCATCATTGCTGTACATTAGAGACAGATAGTGTAAGAGAGAATAAGATTTATTTCAAACAGTAAAACCCTGTCACAGTCTTTAAAGTAGTACAGTATACATGGAAGCTGCTGACTTCTAGAGTCATGCTTACATAAACATCTGATGTGAACAGCAATCTTTGTATCTGGTATCTTACGAAAGTCTTCAACATGTACTGTACTATGTTTATTTGCCATCAAAGGCCTTCTTTCAGTGAGCATATTGTCCTTAATCACCATGTCTCTCTCAGTTATGTCATACATACAGTATATTAAACCATTAGGCAATGCTGTGGCTTCTTCCCATTGTCTGCTATAGAAGTGCACTCCAGGGTATTCAGAGCCACTGAAAGCAAACTAGGACCAGGCTTTCACTCTCACACCATGTCACTACATCAGCATACTTAGAGATGAAAAAGGCAGAAAACATCACTTGCTGACAGGAGGGTAAAAATACACTCTGTGTGAGTGAATATTCCTGGGCTCATGGATGAAATATTTGAGATTATCATCATCTTAAAGCTTCAGTAGACAGTGTGTTTTCTCCTAGTTTAATCTTTTAGTATGTTGTATTTCCTGTCATATAAGAAGAGCTGAGACTACTCCTTCAGCTCTTGCTCTTTCGCTGTTTTCTCTTTCTTTTGACCAATTAGAGGCCTTTTGAAACAGCACTATGTAACACTTTCATGACTGTCATTGACAGCTGTCAACACTGCCACTGTCTAGTAAAATAGTGCAAACATCACAGAAGCAATATGGCAGCACACCTATCCGTGATGTTTTGTATCAGAATAGTGTTGCATTATCTGTCTTTATATACTATACACAGAGAGAAAAAAAGATGGGTGTGTTTCTATTACACAAGGAGGAAGTTGCAACTTTAGCAGTGTAATTTTCACGTTAAGGACATCAGTAAAAAAGAAGTGAGAGGCAAGAGTAGATTCCTTTCAGTGCTGCTCTATCTCTGCCTGTACAGGACCAAACAGCCACCACATACAGGAAGTAGACATATGTGACCTTAGAGGAACGGGGGGAAGAAACACAGAGGGGAGGGCAGTCTCACATTTACTTTGAAATTAAGTTCTGCCACACTTCCTTTATTCTTTGTCGTTTGTAATAATGGGGCACAAATATGCACCTTCCTTGCGGTCACACTAGTAATGTCCCATTTTTATACTTGGTGAGAAAAAATTGCTTCTCCAGGCATATACTGATAAACTGAACAGTTGAGCAGGTATTGTAATGGCTCAGTGAATGACTATACAGGCATTAATGCACACTAGTAATTATTAGAATGTAAAACTGTCTGCTGGTCCTGCAGTATGTGTATTCATGCAGAAATGTAAAGCCACAGAGACATACAATCTGTTTCTTTTTCTGCTCACAACCTTTCCACAGTTGCACAGTACCATCACAGAAAAAGCTACAGTAAATCTGCTGCTATCTACATAACCACAGTTAACATTTTGGTGCACGAGACCTGCTCTATGTAGGTCAGAAGGTGCAGAGCTGCTGGTGTAAATGACAATCAGAGAGAGGCTCTAAGGTGCAAAAGGTGTCCATCTGCAACATTCAGATATGTTGTGACCTCCAACATAGATATTTTGGTCCAATTCTTCTAGAAACAAAAGAGTATTTGATCTGTCCAGTTGCTCTTCGACTCAGCCTTTTGATTAGATTTTTGGGGTAAAGATGTACAGACTGCTACACAAAAAGCCTCCAGCGTGAAAGTCAACCAGAAACAGTCTATTTCTCTAATTAATGGTGGCAGTTTTGTGTCTATGAACATCATAATGGACTAGTGTAGCTTGTAAATTCTATGGCAGCGATTTAGAAATGGCCCTTCCTTGCTGTGGTACCCTCAAGTCATGGGTAACACTTATTGAGAGTAAGTGAAGTCAGTTGTCGGATGTGTGCAGCCATAAACACAGATTTTAACAGCAGGGATTAGGAATGAGTGTAAGTATTGTTGGCACAGGAGCCAGTTCATGGGCTTGGGCTAAATTTCAGTGGACAACAGAGATACTGAGGAAGTAAATGAGGTCAGTGTCTCCTCCTATGAAAGGTAGGGGAGCACATCACATCAGTTTGCTATTAAAGCAGGACTGAGCAGTCTCTTTACTCTCCCTCAGTGCTGCTGCACAGATGACGGAGAAGTTAACAGTGAACTGTTGAGCTCAACATAATAGATACAGTCATGAAGTTGAGGGTCAGTTCCTCTCCTTGTCACACACACGCCCACACATACAACGCACACACACACACACACACACACACACATGGCTGTCGCAGAAGGACAGCTGTTCTTCCTGTCGATGTGTGGACAATGTGCCACATCGATGAAGCTTGGACACACTTTTCTAGAGTCAGCAAAGGCAGACAAAGACACATGTTCTCAGATTTTGGCTTCCAGTCTGTGCTACACACAAGTACTGTCACAAGGTGTATTTTCAGATACACAGGAAGTGGCAGAGCTCTGCCAACACACAGTGTTGATGTCATGGCAAACAGCAAATCAAACAATAGAGTGAGTTAGGTACTTTCTCATACTCTAGCAGATCTGCACATGGGTTATGTTAAAAACAATAAATGCAATCAGGAGTGTGCTCTTTTTAAGTTGCAGTATTCATTTAAGAGGAAGCTAGGTTTTAATATAGACATTACTATAGAAGGAGCTTTTCTAAGCCTGCTTCCTCTTTTGTGCAGGGGGAGGTTCACTGATTCTGCTGCTGCTATTAGTAGAAATAATACAAAACAATGTAGACCTGTGTGCAGATTTATTTAAAACACACTCTCAGCCTTTATTTCTCTGCAAAAAGGGAATTTAAAGAAGGTAAGCAGTGATATACTGTATTTGTTTTAATTATAAATATGATCTCATCAAACATGATTTTAGTAAGAAAGCAAACTCATTTCAAGAAAAAAATATATCTAATATTGTCATAATATTGAGCTAGATTTAACTGGTAACAAGCTATAACAATGGTTTGGATAATATCAAAGCAACGGAATCAGAAGCACAACACAATTTTGGCTTTTTCCTGCAATTATAAAGCATTTTAGCTGAGCATAGTTTGACTGTCTCGTTTTGTCTTGTCTCTGTTTATGTAGGGCAGTTATTGCAGTGTAGTTACAATGACTTGTACAGTGACGTTGTAGCAGCTTTTTTTTTTCTGTTCCAGTAAGCCAGCAGCACCTCACAAAAACAGCCAAAAAAGAACTGAAACTGGACCAGATACCACAGACATCACATGTTAGATGACCTCAGCCGTGTGGGTTTACTGTAAGACATGAGACATGCATGAACAAAGACGTCAGACGCCAACTTATGCATGAATCAAAACAAACCAGTGTGCTCACGCTCCAGTTTGTGTGGCCATCCTCAATGGTTAGGCACCACCAGCCGATAAATAATTAACAACCTAGTAACCCTCGCCCCCTTTTTAATGTTTCATGAAGCAGAAGACTTATTTTCAGTTTTTGAAGGACACATTTAGGGGAGGATGCCTCTCCTTGGAATGAAACATATTTTATTGTGCAGAGAGGATTGTGTGCAGGCCAGAGAGCAGCTTGACCTCCGCATGCAACCGTCACAACAGCACTGTACAGCTGAGCCAATGCAGACAAAGGCAGCATTTTATTGACTCTCCCCAGTGATTGGGTGCTTTTGCTTTTTACATTTTCCACATCAGCTGATTTTTTTCCCTTCTGTTTTTATGGAGCATATAAATTCCCTTTCACTAAAGTGAAAATAAAAGCTCAAAGGGTGAAAAATCAACAGTTAATTGAAAAGTGTAAAATTGGAACGTATGAGTGTCATGGCTGCTCCATGTCTCTGTGCTGAGGCTTCATTCATTCATAATCACTAAGCAGCTTCTTTAAATGATGTAATTACTCCTCTGTTATCTGTCAACACCTTGAAGTGTTGTGAAAATATCATTACGACATACATTCCGAAAGCCACTGTGAAATACAGTGCTACTGAGTGATATTTTGTGGAGAACTGTGGGTTATGGTCATATGTTTTGGCAGCTGCAAAATATTGCCCACATCTCTGGCTAAATTGTTTTGTTCTTTCAACACTTGCTCTTTTCCTGCCACACTGCCAGTTATCTCCTTTTTGAATCAGTCAACTGAGAACCAGGTGCAGGCTTAGTATAAGTCTTTGGGGACCAATAACCCTGACTGACATTTGCAAACAGTTTGAATGAAAAAGAGAGATAAAACACATTACAAAAAACAGAGTGCTGCAGTACCATCCACTTAGCCGCCTCTGGACTTGGCCCAGTTCACTGTCCGCAATGTGGCAGAGTTGGGGGGGCCTACAGCAAGTGTGTAGCATTAGAACAAACTCATTTTCTAGATCAAATCCAGGCACATTAATACACATTTAGTTTCTTAAAAAGCACTGCAGCCTGCTCAGTTCAGTGTCACATTTTCAGCAGCAGAGCACGGATGCAACCTGATCTCAAATGTAACGAGGTTTCATGAGATCAATACTGAGAGAGACTGAGCCTGGATTTAAATTTCCCCAAATCAATCACTATTAGGAGTTCATTTAGACTTTGTGGTTAAGTATTGGAAAGGCAGCTTTTAACTATAAGGATAGAAAGTGCCATTACATCAGCTGACCTACCAGATTTGGAAGCTAAGGCCTGTTTCTCCAACACTGTGGTTGATTTTAAATCTGCAGATATTCAGGGGGGGAACAATAGCAGAATTTCAAAATACACACCTTCCTTCTGCAGCTCCTGGTTCAAAGTTCATATAAAACGATTAATTTTAAAAACACAGGTGACCCATTGCCATTGCATACTTTTACGCTGTTTGAATAGCGCCACCTTCCAAGCTTCTGTGTGGAGCCACTGAGTAGAGTTTTGTCTGAGAATCTGATCAGTGATCTGTGATTACAGCTGTCACTCATCGCTCTGAAAACACTCAGAGTCTGCATTGTGGGCTAGACCATCTACTGTCTGAAAAGACAGGCAAGGAATAGATACACAAGTCTCCTGTCATCCTACAGCAAAGGTCGGCAACCTTTATGATCTAAAGAGCCATTTTTGGGCAAACATAAAAACAAAGATATGTTTCTAGAACCGCAAAAACCATTTATGTACCACATGTCATGTGATGGGCATTTTAATACATTTTAAAACTAATTTGTGTATTGTTTTGTGTATTTTTATTCAACTTTCGGTTATTTGTTCGTCTTTCTTCCCTTTTTTCATATTTTGTTCATCTGCTTGATTAGTCAGTTCATTTTTGTTCATTTCATTGCTTATTTGTTCGTTGTTCTTAGACATTTTGTTTATTATTTTATTTCTTTTGTGAATTTTTCTCAATTTTCCTGATTACTTTTGTTAATTTTTGATCATTTTATAGATAATGTTGTTCATTTTTGGGATATTTACTCATTATTTTTCTTCATTTTGAATTTTTCATTCATTTTGGTCATTAGTTTTTCATTTTATTGTTTATTTCATTTGCTTTATGGATCATTTTGTTCAATTTTGTCTAAATCTTGTTCATTATTTTCTTGTTTTTGCTCATTTACTTATCATTTTGTTTTACTTTTAATTGTTTTATTAATTGATGTGTTCACTTTTGATAATCTTATTAGTTGTATTGTAAAATCTTGTTTACGATCTTGATTATTTCATCCATTTTGTAAAACTTTAACTTTAACTGCAACTTTAAAGTTAATGTGAAGTCTGTTACTTTAAAATCTGCTTGCATCATAGTTTTGGACAAACCCATGTATTTCACAACAAGCAGTGCAATAACCTTGTTAAAGCAGTCACTTCAGAGCATTTTCCGAAACTTGATGAAGTTGATAAAGCTGCAGTGAGAGCAGAACTCACCAATCACATCTAATAGCTGTTAAGCTGTTAAGCTGATCTTCGCAACTTCACCTCAAGGGAAAGTCTCAATTTATGTCAAGATAAAATCTTTCTTTTACCATTAAATACCTCAAGTGGCTGCAGCATTAGCTTTCAGGATGATGACAGCATATTAGATGAAGGTTAGGTTGACTTCTGGTGGAAAAAGCAAACGGCTGCAGTGGAGCAGCTGAGCAGCCATAGGTGTGGGAAGTGTTGAGTCGAAATCATGACGACACTCATCCTCTCAGGGTTCAAAAGTCAGATGATCTTCCTGTTTCACAGGACACAGGCTTGCATGAGGGAGTGCAAAATATGTCAAGCAGCCATGACTTTCCCAAAAGGGTGTATGTTTAATGTGGCGCTCCTCCACTTCCGTGTGTGCCTTGGCATCATTTTTTGAACCTGAGGACTGATATCCATTTCCTGAATTTAATCTGGAAGAAAACCTCATTATCTACACATGCACCCTGGACCTGCTCTTCAAAGTAAATCCGGTGTAGTTATCATGTTAATATGTTCATTAAGTTTTATGCTTATTAAGTATTTCATTTTGTTGTTTGAGTTCACTTTAGCTTTAATATGTTTTGTAAGTGCAGGTGTAGATAGATTTTTATTTTGTGGATCTGGCCAGTCTTAGTTCTCATCTAGTTTTTGATTTTCAGGCATTATGACGAATGCCTTTATTTACCTAAGCTGGAAAATGTAGGGAAAAGGGATGCATGACATCAAACATGCAAAAGCACTGTGTGTTAAATGAGCCATATTGTGGAATGCTAATTTATTCTTTGACACCATGAATCAAAAACATGGAATGAAAACAAAAAAGATGCTAATTATACCTGCAGTTTTATTTATTTTAGTTCACGGTGCATTGTCCATTATTCTGATTTATTGTCCGGGCTTTTAGTTAACACAGGAACTCAGCACACAAACAATAGATTAAAAAATAAATTTCAAAATAACGTGTGGCTCTCCTAGAATGTAAACACAAGGCAGTGGTCATTATAGTCCACAAACTACTAACAGAGGTTTAAGCTCTGAGACCCAGGAATAAACAACGCTGTCTACATGCATTATTGAGCGTTCCAGCGATAAAGGCCAACTACTGCGAGGAGTCTGTGGAGATTTAGACGCCTAATGGTTTCAGTGAATATGTAAAATCTTTAAGAAGTCCTGGAGAGCATCAGATACATGTCTGGGTTACCCTCCATGGACTGATCCGGTGTTTCAGGAAGAAAAAACAAAGCAACAGTTTGCTATTACCGTAAATGAATGAATGCAAACTGTCTGAAAATACTAACAGTACAGGTGTTTTTATTAAATAGTCTTCCATTAATACATACTGTCTTGGTTTTAAGCACCAAATCAACTCCAGTCATTAACGATGAGAAGGACTGAATTAGTGTTTTTGGTACAACTTCACATCACAATTACCTTTATCACTATTACATGATTTGTAATTGGTTTATAATTAGGTCATTCTGTAAGATTCTTTATGAATCATTAATAAGCTGTTATGACACATTAGGTAGCATTCACATTTGCTCAAAAGACTCAGATCTTATTGGTGAAAGTGTCTCTTCCATCAGGAGCATTTATACCTGTCAGCATCATTACCCCCACCAAAGAGGTTGTGTTTTTGTGTGTTTATTTAGCTGTTTGTTTGTTTGTTCATTAGATTGTGGAACTGATCTGGATCATCATCTAGATCCAGAAAAGGATTCTTCACCATTTCACCAAAAGTAACACCCAGAAAATTTAGCCAAAAATGTTAGAAAACACCATAATAGACAAAAGTTTGATCCAGATATGGACAATGTTCTGGATATAGTAATCCAGAGTTGAGGAAAAATAGCTACTATAAGGTAGCAAATAAAGCTATAGACATGAAACTGACACCAAATTTTAGTGGAAAGTCTGCTGATTCAGTAATGTATCCACGGATTTGACATATCTTCAACATTTACGGAGCTAGATCCAGAAGAAAACCACCATTATGGAATTATTATTTTTGGTGAGTAACTCTTGAGCTAGTAAATATATGTATGTGATTCCAAATGCTAATGGAAGGTTTTCATGGTCAAAGAATCCAATAATGAGGCTCAAATAAATTTAAGAATATGACTTTTGGTGCAATAATATTATGGGGGAAATGAGCATAGGTTCAAATGGTAACAATGGCTTTCACTATGAAGAAAAACTGAGCTACCTTGGTTTTTTAGTCATCATCATAATGTTATATTCATATTGAAAAGTCTTATTCAGCATTCAATTTAAAACCATCATACACCAAACCTGTAAGTGATACATTGTGATGTCATGTTTGTTTGCACTTTACATGTTTCATGTGTCTAAATATCAGATTAAAAACACAGACACAGAATATAGTATTCATGAACTAGAACTTTCATGCCAAATACAGAAAATACAATACATTTGCAAAGTACAAACATAAATTGATTATGATTTGTTGTCTAATGTTGTAGTAGTCGAATCTCCAGACCAAGACTCAGTGTCAGACAAATATGATGTGGGATTTTAGACTACAGTTGTAGGGATGTCACATTTGAAATTCAGTTTCAGATATCAAATGTCTACTGCATTTTCTAATTGGTTTGATATCTCTTCAAGACCTAGATAGAAGATTTTTAGGATCCCTGGCTCTCCGATATTTATGATGCTTTTCAAACATATTCTAGCTGTTAGCAGTTGAATAGTGAAATAAAAAATAGTTAAAAATTTACATTTGCATTTTTGAAAAAGATTGAATTTGCCAAAAAGTTGTGAAAAATTATGCTTTTTGACTCATTTCCAGTGAAGGATATTTTTGCATATCCAGACCAGCATTGCACCAGCATTGGACAAAGATCTGACACCTCCATTATCATCGAAGAATAGAATGCATAGAATCGAGAAAACTGTGGCTTTTTTTGGCTAGTTTGTATTTCCACTAATGAATTGTAACGGTATCTGCAATATAGTGTCAGGGTGAAGCTGGTTCAGTGGAGCATTTGCTCATGGTTATTGGTTTTGTTTCAAATCAGTAAAAATCCAGTAGAAGGCAGGAGAACCTGAAATACTCAGCTAATGTTCCAGCACCATGGCACTGTAAATTAAGCTGTAAACGACAGTCAAATTCTGTGCATTTCCACCACAAAGACATTTAATACAAAGTGTTTAAGTGGTTCCTGCCGACCAGTCCTGTATGGGGTCAAGTTTCTGTTGATGTAGTGGTCAAGCTGTGGTTCAGGGAGCATAAGGGGTCACACATCCTTCCCATCAGCTGCTGCATGGGCTGACATGAAGAAATATGTGCAGAGTGTGGATGTGCGGGAGCAGAGAGGAGGCAGCAGTGGAGTAAGGGGAGAAGAGCTTCTAGTATGATCTAAAAATACTTTTAGCAGCACTGATCTCTTTGGAAATGGATCTTCTGTTTTTCTGTATGCTTGAATTGTTACAAGATAAAACAAATACACCATGGTATATGTTCTATATTATGGTGTATTTGTTTTATCTCGTAGAGCTGAGTTTTTCTGGATGCTGGCATGGTAGTCTTTGCCTATTTTGATCCAATACCAGTTAATATAGGTTAATATGACATTATGTCACTTTAATGTGTCATTCGTACATTTTTGTCTTTAGAAACATACATGAAATTGTAGAGATTCTTAACTAAAAAGAGTCATTGTAAGTGGGAGAATTATAATTACCTTGTGTAATGCATATAAAGAGATGCATGTTACATGCAGTAGACCTATATATATATATGTGTGTGTGGGGGTGTGTGTGTGTGTGTGTGTGTATATATATATATATAAAATGGTATTTAAAACATATGTCTTTAAAGCAAAGCCTTCTCCAGCACATCCCAAAGATTCTCAATGGGGTTAAGGTCTAGACTCTGTGGTGGCCAATCCATGTGTGAAAATGATGTCT
>JAQQAE010000452.1:0-33475 GCA_029823295.1 Pseudamia nigra
TTTCAACAGGACAATGACCCCAAACACACCTCCAGGCTGTGTAAGGGCTATTTGACCAAGAAGGAGAGTGATGGAGTACTGCACCAGATGACCTGGCCTCCACAGTCACCAGACCTGAACCCAATTGAGATGGTTTGGGTGAGATGGACCGCAGAGTGAAGGCAAAAGGGCAACAAGTGCTAAGCATCTTTGGGAACTCCTTCAAGACTGTTGGAAAACCATTTCAGGTGACGACCTCTTGAAGCTCATCAAGAGAATGCCAAGAGTGTGCAAAGTAGTAATCAGAGCAAAGGGTGGCTACGTTGAAGAAACTAGAATATGAGACATGTTTTCAGTTATTTCACACTTTTTTGTTAAGTACATAATTCCATATGTGTTCATTCATAGTTTTGACACCTTCAGTGAGAATCTACAATGTAAATAGTCATGAAAATAACAGAAACACATTGAATGAGAATATGTGTCCAAACTTTTAGCCTATTCTGTATGTTGGTGATTAATTGTTGATGTTCAAAGTGTCGCAAATGCACATTCATGTTCTGTTTCTTCACTAGAGATGAAGCAAGACATTTTTGCATTATGCGTCCCAGGACACAGGCAATGTGTGTGGACTACTAAAGTCTAGCTCTGTTTGTGTGTGTGTTGGTCATTAATTGTCGATGTTCAAAGTGTTACAAATGCACATTAATGTTCTGTTTTTTTCACCAGCATCTGTCAAATTCCAAATATGGCCATAATGAAGTAATTGTGGAGTAACAGTGAATAATAGTGGCTTAACAGTGGAATAATATTGTGCATGCAAACATTAACAGTGACTGGAGTTTCAACAATGAAAGTCCATCATGTACCAACGTCAGTCAAACTGTGCATTGTGGTAATTCATGACATATTTTGGTACATTAGGATGCTAACAAGGTTTGAGATTAAACATTTTGGGGACGACTGCTTTATGATACAAAAAACACAGACTACTTAACAGTTCCTGGAAATCCTACTGGATGTAGGACGTGTACTGTAGTTTGCAAGCACATTGTCACTGTCACAAAACAAACATCAACAAGGTGGGATTTTCAGATGATGATTCAATACCATGTGAAAGAGCATCAGGAACATAAGGCCTCATTCACATTGCAGGTGTTTGTGTCACCTGTCCATACTCCATTGGTGGCTCTGATGTGTAAAGGGAGAAAATGAGTTTGCTATTCGTCATTTTACTACTCCTTTATCTGCTCCGTAGTGTGGTGATGGCCAGTAATCACACTGGCAATCACTGATAAGAACGCCCGGGTTTCTGTCATACTTAGCAGACAATAAAATTTAATAAAGAGTTAGTTGTAAAATGATTAATTTCATCAGCTCACAGAAGATAGATGACAGTAATAAATGCAACAACCTATATGTGTATGTGTGTGTTTGTATATGTGGGTTTGAAATAGGGAGAAACCCAAGTAAGGGATCAAATAGACAAAGAGTTGGAGTTTGAGATAAATGACTGTATATGCAGTATACATACTAGTGCATTGATAAAATTAGATTATCATAGAAAAGATTAGCTTTAATCATCTATTTCCTCCAGGCTGTGGTCATCCATGTATCTGCGTCGATCCAGGGCTCTGTGAACACACATCCCTGTCTGTGATGATGTGCTGTGGCTTCTCCTCCTTGTCTACACTGTCAATGAGTGTCTTCTGGACAAATGTCAATTCATCAGGTTTCTGTATGCATGTAGTTGTGTGTACTGAGGGATTCATGGTATTTATACTACAGGAATACTGATTTACCTAAACACAAATGAAACAGTAACGTTTTGAGACACATTCTTTTTTTTTATTTTCTTGAGCTGTAGGTTCCAATGAGCCAAACTAAAATAAGAAAATGCTTTGATCATTTCATGTGATGAGTCTTAAAATATATACAGTTTCATATTCTGAAATAACCTACAGAAAATCTTTCACTTTTCCATGATACAGTGGTATCTTGCTGTACAAAATTAATCTGTTCCAGCGTGACGCTCGTACCGTGATAATTTCTTACAGCGGGCGGGGTTTCACATAGGAATATATGTAAATATAATATTAATCCGTTTCGGGACCCACAAAAACTCCCATATAAAAGATATATTACACATCTGTACGCGCACATTTATACATTATTATAATATGAAAAAGAAGTTATGTCAATTATGTGAAAAGGAATGCATGAAATTAGTTATAAAAATTATTTTTAATGTTTTCTTACCTTGACTTATGACATGGCTGATGCTGTCTGTCTCAGCTTGTTGGGTTCCACGCCGGGCCTAGGTGTCCGGGAATGGAATCATAGCAATCGTAAGCTAGCCGAGAGGGTAAACTCGTAACAAATGTGGACTCGTCTGGTATCTCAGAACCGAAAGTGAATGACCCTGACTTCTGGGATGTTCAACCGGGACATGAAACGTAGTGCTAGCAAGTGTTTTGTGTGCTTCAGTGTGAGAAAATAATATGTTGTTTGTTTCAAGATGGCGTAGCGGGGCTAACAGCTAGTTAGCCCAGTGTTGGCAAAGCAAGGGAGTGTGAGTTGGCTTCGTGACTAAGCTAATTAGTTAACATTTGACTCGTTACTTTTTCGGCTTTGCATTACTGTGTATGTCGATACGGTGCGTGTCGGCGGATTGTGTGAAAATTAGTTGTGGACTGTTGGAGTTGATGTGGCGTGGTTGGTGTCTGTTAGCTCGGTGTGGACGAAGCAAAGCAGCGTAGGTGGCCTAGTGGCTAAGCTAAATGGGTCAGTGGCTGACCCATTTAGCTTAGCCACAGCTCCCAAGCTAACAACACAAAGCCGGACGTGCCGGTCTCCCGGCTTCATTTGTGTGGATCGGACAGTAGCAGAGAGCGGTAAGAGGAAAGGTGAGGTACTGGTGGTGTTTGTAAACAAAAGATGGTGTTACTCAGGCCACAGCACTGTTAAGTAGCAGCTCTGTAGCAGGGACATTGAGCTACTAGCGGTTAGCATTCGGCTGTATCACGTTATTGTATTGACTGTTTACATCACTTCCAGGTGGGCAATATTTCACATCCAGCTGCTGATCTACTGTACCACACCGTAGTCCGGTAGGTTGCGGTAAGTTGGGTGCCGGCCGCCAATCAAAACCAAAAGAAGAAGTTTACTTCTGGGTTTATCTCTTTCATACTGCGATATTTTATGCGGACACCAGGACACTTTTTTGGCCAAAATATATTTTGTACAGTGAATATTTGTCGGGGGAAGCATTAGTAGAGTGAGTTACCACTGTATTCTTATTTCATGAGTTGCACCTGTACTGTATGTCTCTCAGTCAGGTTCAGTCCACAAACCTGCTCCCTAACACCATCTGCAGAAGTTCATGTTTGACACAGATAGCTGTTCACAGAAAGCAGATTTTAACTGAATGGGAAAACTATGGTAAGAAAAAGTGCAGAAGCCAGGTATAACCACTGCCTTGAGGTCAAAGCTGATTGACCTGGTCATTCCTGAACCAGAGATGATAAAGTATCTAACATGGGTGATGGAGAAAAAGCATTGGATAGTGGCTCAGGGGTTCAAATTCTTCTTTTGTAGTGAACTTACGTCTGGTGGAAGAGTGGAGCAGCACAACATCCACACTGCTTGAAGTCCAGTGTGAAGTTTACAGTCAGTGATGACATGGGGTGCTAAACCTAACCCAAACCCTAGGGTCAATGCCATGCCGCACTGATGGCAAGGCAATGCATTTTATTGATATAGCACATTTCATATACATGAGTAACTTAACAGGCTTTACATGCAAACAAAAAATTGAAAAAAAGTTAAATATGATGCATTAAAAACATACAATTTAAAATAAAATGAAACCTGCAGTTAAACCCAATGTTAAAAGTACAGATGCATTCAGTTGTGCAAAAAAAAAAAAAAATCCCTGAGCAACATGCTTTATAGATATTCTCATATTTTAACATACTGGATTTTGATTTTCATGAGCTGTAATTCATTTTAAAAAACACTTGAAATGTCAGTTCTGTGCAATGAATAAAGAGTATATGAAAATTTGAAAACTTCTCCATGACATTCCGTATTTGATCCACGCATGACCAATAAAATGAGTAAAAATGAACAAAAACAATTAAACAAAGACTAAAAATGATCAATGGAATGGGAAGAAATAAGAAAATAATAAACAAAAACGAACAAAATAATAAAAAGGAATAAAAAGGGCAAAACAATCAAGAAAATTAATAACATTGAACAAATAATTAATAAATTGGCAACGCATTGTAGAACGCCTTCTGACGCATTTTGGGTACAGATGACCCTCAGTTTGATAAAGACTGGGAGTGGGTGTCACAGTGGCCTTAACACACACGTAGTGCAGACTTGTATACATCACATTAAGCCCTAGTACTGCGCTCTGACCAATCACAACGAAGCAGACTTTATAGAGCAGTTTCGTGTGTTTTTACGCAGGGGGCTTAAGTGCAGCGGGTCAGAGAGTAGACAGAGGAATGACAACACAACAGTAGAGCATTCAGAAGTTCATCAGGCGGCTTATTTTGTAGGTTAAAGTTAGCATTATTAAATTTTGGTCAACATCAGGTACACACTGGGCAGATCCCCGATGACTACTACCATGGAAAAATCCAAAAACTTTCGCATTGACGCGCTCCTGGCGCATGAGGCGGAACAACAGAGGCCGGAGCGCGACGGTGCGTCTCCGGAGCTTTACTATGCCAGGAGCCCCAGTGACAGCCCGCTGTCGACACGAGGTTCCGAGACGCCCTCTCCTCACTCCAACCCAACAAACACCTCTCAGCTCCAGCCAGGAATGCTGACTAAACCCCCCTTCGTCAACCTGTCCCAGTCAGGATTCACTCCTCTGCACCAGGGGTCTCTGCTGGGGATGCACCACGGCTCAGTGTATCCCCTGGGGGCGCTAGGAGGCCACCACCCCTCCTTCATGTACCCCGGGTTCACGCAGCTGGTCCAGCATTTCCCGGAGCAGCTGAAGGGGGCACCTATGGCAGGGACGCACCCGCTGGAGCCGTGGCTCAGGGCGGGCATGATGATCCCCAGACTTGGAGAGTACGGAGGTGAGGGAATGTCCACTTATCAACTTTACGCACAATTACGCACCAGTGTTGTTAGATGTGCATATAAATACTCATGTACTACACGCGCCAGAGTTATGGCTTTTCTTTTCTCAACTTGTTGATTCAAGAACTGAATAAGAAAGGTACAGTAGCATCTCCTTGGAATCCCAACTCAAAAATCCTCATAACATAGCATTTTTATGTTTTCCTAGTTAAAAGACAGTAAGATGTGCAAGATGAACGCTGAACTTGTTTTAATTGTTTTGATGAAGAAAATTATTCACAAAATGAACAGTCTACGTCATGAAGGACATAGGTTTTGTCTGAACATTTGGGTGCATTGAATAAAAATGAACAAAATAATTAAGAAAATAAATTAAAAAATCAATGAAATAATTAAGAAATTGAATAAAAAGGAAATTAATATGAATTAAATAAATAAATGATATCCATTTTGGTGTATTGTGAATAACTGTTTTACTGTTACTTTTATACATTAATTTGGTCATTTTGTTTCTTTTTGTTCATGTATTAATTTTGTGTATTATTTTTTCATTTTTGTAATTTTGTTGTCAATTTTCCTTCCTTTTACACATTTTTAGTTCATTTTTTATCCATTTATGTTACTTGTGTGCACTCTTCTTAATTTTTATTGATTTTTTTCCATTATTTCTCTTACTTTTGTTCATGTTTTGTTGATTTTTTTTTGGGTTTATTTCTGTTTCTTTTATGCACTAATTTGGTTGTTTTGTTTCTTTTTTTTTGTCCATATCTTTTAATTTATACATTATCTAGTTCATCTTTTGTTGTGTGCACTCATTTTTTCACAATTTCAGTTACTTTTGTGTATTGTTTTGCTTGTTTGTTTGACAATTTCCATTACTTTTGCTTAGCATTTTTTAAATAAATGTTTTTCATGTTATTGTTCAAACCTTCATACATTTTTGCAGCAAAAGCACAAACTGATGCATTGATGCAGACACATTTCTACAGGACTATAGTGAGCAGACTGTGTGTTCCTGTTCAGAGGCCTGTGTATTTCGCTGATTTTGACATGACTGTGACATTGAGATGCTTAAGGACAACTTAGCTCATAAAACTCCCACACCACATTTATGGTGAAGTAACACCTGAACCAGTGCTACTCCTTCATCAATTGATAACATTCATAGTGTTTTCATTAAGGTAATGGACCTCTGTGGAGTTTTATTACCCATCCAAGGCAATATCCCCTCACCACCAATTTACATGAGGAGTATAAGTGCTAAGATACAGGCAGACATATGGTACACAACTATAAAAATGACCAAAAAGGAAGATGAAACATTAGTTTAAAAAGGTCAAAATGTTGCACTGAAGAATTTTCTGTGTTCTGGTAAAGTGTCAGTGTCTTTATATGTAAATGGTTATATGTGGTAGTAATGGTTATATGTGGTTGTAATGTAATATGTGTAATGGTTATATGTAAATGGAACAAAATGTATAAAAAAGACAATAAAATAAACAAAATAAGCAAAAAAAAAAAATCAAAATAGTCAAAGTACGTAAGCAAGAAAATGAACAAAATATTCAGTAAAATGGACAAAAAGTCCAAAAGTGTGATTCCTGACTTAGGACTATGGATGAAACTGTGTAATTGTAAATATAAAATGTAAGTGTAAAACTGATATGTTGATTAATGTGCGCTGTCCTAATTCAGTAAAGAAATTAACAATTAATTATAAAAATACCTGCACTGATATGAATTATTAAGAAAATGAAGAACAATTAATTAATTAATATAACATAATGAGCAAAATAAGCAAAAAACAACAAAATGTTTGATCAAATGAACAAAAATATCAAAAAGTGGTCAAAAACAAATAAAATATCAAGACAATGAACTAAAGCAAGAAAATTAAAATAGAAAACAAGAAAATGATCATCATAAGTAAAAAAAAAATATAAATATTAGATAAAATATTAAAAAATCTAAATAATCAAGAGAGTGACCAAAAATATTCAATCTAAATAGCAAAATAATCAAAAATGATGAATATGATCAATGAAAATTTACAAAATAAGCAACAAGTTGAAAAAACAGAAGAAAATGTTGCATGATAATCAAAAAAATGATCAAAATAAAACAATTAAAAAAGTGCAGAACTTAACAAAAAATCCATACGTTTCTCAGGGCACTGAATAAAATAAACAAAAACAAACAAAGTATTCAACATAATGAACATAACAATCAAGAAAATTAACACAATACAGAACAAATGAAGAAACCTTGAAGCATTTTTCAATAAAATTAACCAAATAAAATAATAAAAAGAATAGAACTGAAACAATCAAGCACATTAACAAAATAAGCAGCAAAATTAACAAAATAAATGTGTACAACGGATAAGAAAATTAAAAATATCAACCAAATATTAAAGAGAACAAATATGAGTAAAACATTCAATAAATATAATATTTTATAAAATAAAAGTATTTGTCACAGTGTAGTGGGTGTGCTGTCATTCACATCTTACATTTAAAGAGCACAATACATTAAACTGTATCTAATATGGATTCATTAAGAGTAAAAAGTGAAGATATTTTGTGCATTTGTGATGAATTTTTTGTGAGATTTTGTTCATTTTTTGGTTAATTTTATTGATTTTGCTGACTTTTTTGTTCCTTTTTACAAACATATACACACATACACAAAATCATATATTAATAATTAACCAGAAAACAGCAAAGTAAGTGTTTGATGCCTATGCAACTGTGTAAATCCACAACAATACACCAAATAATCCCTCTTTTTCTTCCACCCTTGTCCATTTTTCTAGTCTCAGCCCAGGCTCAGGCAGGTTTGTTGGGGAAGTGTCGGAGGCCCAGGACAGCGTTCACCAGTCAGCAGCTGCTAGAATTAGAAAACCAGTTCAAGCTCAATAAGTACCTGTCCAGACCCAAACGCTTCGAGGTGGCCACATCACTCATGCTCACAGAGACTCAGGTGAGGCAGTGAACAACCTCTGTGACTTTATATAAACTGTTCATGTACAGTATACTGCAGCCTTAAGGCCCATTTATACTCTACACAAGTGCGTTGTGTATCCAACGTTGTCAAACGTCCCTGGCATTTATACTCCAACACGTACTTTACGTGGGCGTGGCTGTACACAATAAAACCACTAGTGGGCAGTGTGGAGTTCAGACTGTCCTCTAGTGTGAAGTTACATTGGATTTTGTCTGAAAATACTAAGCGAAAAATTGTTTGTCATGAGTCATTATGGTGTCAAACATTTTATTTGGACCCTCTAAACAGTTATCTGGTCCATCTTTGACTTTTTACTCCATTATGGACATAGTTTTACCTGAGATACACTCAACTGCACTTGTGGGTAAGTGTTTATACTAACAACACTGTAATATGATTTTATTTAACACTGCTTGGTGAAGTTTTAGCATGTCTGTAGGCTGGCGGTTAGTTAGCTTCCCCTACGCTCTGCTGGCATCGCCGCCATTTGTCTAAATATGGTTATATCCTGTTTTTGTCTCGAAGATGTCGTCCAAGGTGACACTAATATACAGCATGGCACGGCCTCTCCTCAACCAGTTGAGACATTTCTGTTAATCTTTCGGTGTGTATATTGCGTTCTGTTCTTTTTCTTCTTCTATTCTTCCGCTACATGAGCTGTACTGTGCTAGAGTGGCCCCACAATTTCCGGTGGCACTGCACCATTTTCTGCGTTATGGATGGATCCATAAGGCCCTCGAAAATGTACCAAACTTGTAACGCAGTGCGCGCTGAGACCGGAGGGAACGCGCCCTCTGCATGAGTATGCAAACTTAGCGTAGAGTATAAATGAGTCTTTAGCCACAAGCCTGGGCCTAGATAGAGTTTTGAGGGTTTCATTTTGATGACATCTACTGTATATGTAAGGAAAAATAAAAAGTGAATAGTATTTCCTAAAATAAAATCCAGAAGTCATTTAAAAAGCTGCGTCTCTCATCACAGCTGGGGGCGGAGTCAAGAGGAACCAGTAAAAACAAAGTCACAAATAGAGGCTAATAAAAAGTAATACTGACATATTGTCATACCATGTTCTGCCACTTATACCCATAATAATGACTTGTATTGCTTTAATTCAATACACTCAACAGCATAATACTGCAGTTTTAAAGGTCACATATCTGAACACTTCAGTTTATGTCTAAATCATTTGCTTGGATCTTTTAAAGGCTTAAGCAAGCAAAAATTCATTTTTATTTGCTTTTCCAAGGGCCTCTATTCACCAAAAAACATTAATTTGCTGAAATGCACATCATTCCTAAAGGCCAGTGTACACTGTGTGATTTTACAGACAAGTGAAAATTAAGGTACAGCTGTGACTGTTTCAGGTGCAAATGCTTGTAAATTCAGCACACACTGGCCCGTTTTACACCAAATGAATAGTAGATTTTTGAACTGGTGCCGTTCAAGTTCCCTGGAACCACGGTGCCATCTAGTGAACTCACCCTCATTTTCACCAATTTTGGATTAATTGTTCTGATCCCCAATGTGTCATCAGCTGGGATGGTCCTGGGCGTTATATTGGCTAATGTAAACAGTACTCTCTTGTGTGGCTGTAAACATTACCACGACGACAGATTGTGTGAGTTATCCAAAAACATGCTTGGATACTATAATAACAAGAAGGCGTATGTGGTATGATGACTACATTGCAGTGGGATTCTTCTATGTTGTTCTGTTTACAACACATTGCATGTGTGTGTATGTACACACCCATGGCACGTGTTTCTTACTTTTAATATCACAAGTTACTGTACAAAAATTTCAAACAGCTTATTTTTCCTGTTGTCCATCTTGTGTGCATTTGTCAGGACTGGTAGTACTGAACAATTCATATTTTTACAGCTATTATTTTACACCTCTGTGTTTCAATAAACCTCAAAATTCCATAAAGATGCATTTTCACAGTACGAGACCTTTAACATTTTATTGTTTCAAATCACTTGCGTTGCATATGATTATTTAATGCCAGTGGCTGTAGCTGTTTGTCAGCTATTATGCTAAAATGTGTGTATGTTACTGAAAATTACATGACAATAGGAACTTGATGCGAACACAATAAAAGCATTATTACCAAAAGATGTAACGTTATCCTCTGAAATGCTTATATTTTGTAACAGGCGTGAAGTGATCATTTGTCACTTGATGTAGCTTAACATCACAAATATAGGTTTTGAGCTAAGCCCGACCATCAGTACTTATTAGACAAGGGAAATAAGTAATAAAGACCTGACTCTAATAGAGGCCTCATCCAAATGTAACAAAAAATACAACCAATTTTACCCATTTAACAGATGAAATTAGAAATAAAAAATCTGGTTCCTTCTTCAGCTGGAGTCAATAAAGGCTTTGGTAACCATTTGAGAATATACTGTACATTTTTCACTTCCAGATCAGAACTAAAGACTGCATTTTGAACTGTTACCACTCCTGCTGTTTACCCTCAGGTGAAGATCTGGTTTCAAAACCGACGTATGAAGTGGAAGCGAAGTCGCAAAGCAAAGGAACAACCCGCCCCAACCTCCCCAATGACAGACTCAGAGATGGGTGTGCACACTGCCAAGCATAAGGAGGACTTTCATAATGCCAGCATGGAGGATGACGAAGAGATCGATGGGGAGGATGAGGAGGAAAAGGAAGAACTAGACATACTGAGGCCAAGCTCTTTGGGTTCGGTTGGCTTCATGAGGCATGCAGTAGGAGGGGCAACAGGAAACTACAGCTCCTACTCTGATGAAGAGGAGGTAGACCCAAGAACAAAAAGTGGGGTTTTCCCATAGTTATATATGCAGCATGCTCTTATTTTATTTTTTTATGTTAATTACTCTTTGGAAGTCAATGCCATAAGAATAAGGTGCACTCATTTTCACAATTCAGCCAATAGCACCATATCTGAAAGGTGAAAGACTTCAGAGAAAGCAGGTTCCACCCCATTACTTCTTGAAGATGGGACCCTATTTTACAGTAGTATAGCAGGTAGAGCAGGCCGTCCCATAACCTGAAGGTTGGCAGTTTGAATCCTTGCTCCATCTGTGTCATTCTGCTGTTGTGTCCATGGGCAAAACACTTCACCCCCCCCCCTCAACCTGCCTTGAATAAATGTGAAAGAATGTTTGGTGGTGGTTGGAGAGGCCGTTAACGTGGATTGGCAGCCAACTGTTCATCAGGCTGCCACAGGGCAGCTGTGTAAATCACATTGGGTGAAAACCACTATATAAATTGAATCCATTATTATTATTACTATTTTTATTCTACAAAATTTTGAATGATGGTGTATGGTGCGGGACAATAATTGATCCCATTTAAACTAACTGTACATGATATGTGACGCGTGTCTATTTCACAAGCTGAGGAAATTGTAGTTTGTCATAAAGATAGTCAGAGTTTTATGGAATGGCTAAGTGAATAGCATTTTTGCATATGAGGGGTGGTTAAAAGGTTCATAGAATACAAAAATGTATTTGTGTGATTTTGTGGATGACATAGTCTGATCTTTCACCCATGAATGGTAACTGTCATTCCATTCTAGGCATTGTCAATCTTTCAGAATTGTGCTTTGAACTTGGTAACTCTCTGACTTAAAGAATATGTGGAAATGGTACTATATTGTGCAGTCACGCTTCAACTTCCAAATTGTTACTACTGAGTGCACGTTTCACTTAAATATTCCTAAATTCATTTGTTCATTCAAGTTCACGATACAATAAATATGTGTAATTTGGGGATTACATAGTCTGATCATTCACCAAGGCATGATAACTCTTTTCATGGTAGGCATCTTCAGTCCTTCAGATCTATTCTTTGAAGTTGGCAACTGTCTGCAAATCACAGATAACATGAAGAGTGTATACCATGCAGTTATTATATTCCTTACTTAAGAAGGGTCAGAAGCAAAGGAAATTCACAGATGAATGACAGATGGGTATAGCAATGAGGATCCTGAAAATGAGTGCCTACTGACTAAATTTCACCCCGTTCTTGGGGAATAAAGTAGTATGAGATTTGAAATTATTACAGGTCCATGTTGGGCTGCAGAGACTGTTCAGCAGCCCTGGGTGCTGTAGATTGTCGAGAGGAATATGATGTCACTTGATTGACTTGTGGTTTTAAGTCTATAAATATATATTGTTCACTGTCTTGTTACTTCAACAGTTTTACAACAAACTGCTACTTTCTTGACTTGCAAAATTGCCTTTTATTTTAAACGGTGGCAAAATTCAATGGGATCAACAACTAATTTGTCTTTCACCATTGACTATAATACAGTTTTTATCTGACATTAGGTCACGTAACCTGGAAGTGCTTGGGGGGTGGGACCCAGGGACTCTTCAGCCCAGTCCCAGTGTGCACCCTCAACCCCATCCAAGACTCACAGACTTCCCAGTTTGTCCTTGATGCCTCAGGTCTGTCTCATTGCAAAATGGTGAAGCACTTGAGGATTCGATCATGGTCATTTTAAGTTTCCTGAGAATTCCTGAGTGAGCTACCCATGTTTCATTGTGATAAAATGTTAAACTCAGGAATCCAACAGAATATAAAATCCCAAATATGCGAAAATGTTAACGACGGGTGTGCAGCTATGCTGAAATTGCTGTGAATGGTTAGGATATTTGAGGCTGAAAGTGAACATTTATTCTGTCGAGTTGATGTATTTGAAACAAAAAATTGTGCGGCATAAGGATACAGCAACCTACAGTAGACGAGGGCCAAATTATGATGTCAAAGATAACTTGGTCAAGGCATCTCCAAAACTGTGGGTCTTGTTTGGTGGTTCTGGTCCTGCAGTGGACAGTGGACCCTATGAGGAAGGCAGAACAACTGGATTTCAATCCAGTAGAATATCTAAGTAAGAAGACATTACTATCACATACTGTTGTGTAGGTTCCCTCTTTTGATGCCAGAACAGCTCTAACCCACAACATGAACTCTACCAGACATCTGAAAGCTGCTGGAATAACTTGCAGTAGGCTACATTACACGTTAGACATCATAGTGACAAATACTTCAAATCCTGTAAGTTGTGAGCATAAAGCTTCGTGAATCTAATTTATTTTTCCACAACATTTTAAAATACTCAATAGGATTGTAATGTGGTTATTTATCCCTAGACCACTCAACAAAATCTTCAGGTTTGGAGATGCAATGAACATCTACCATCACAATTTGATCCTTGTCACAGTTGCTCAGATCCTTAGTTTGAACAATTTACTGATATCAAAGCAACAATTTCAGGGGATAAATGTTCACTTGCTGCCTAATACATCCACCTACTGACAAGAAATTGGAAGGATATACTCAACATTATGTCCACGTTACCCATTAGTGGTCATGATGTTATCACTGATCAGTGTCTGATAACACAGTAATTCAAAACCTAAATGTTTCTTTTTATTTTCTACTTTATAAGCTACTGTTTTTACAAAAACAAGTAAAATACATAGAGAATACATTGTTGTCTGTGCTTCCTACTCTGTTACAGGTTCAAGGTAAATATTCTGCCCAAAGTGAAGCGTTCCGTTGATGCGCAGATTCACACTAACTCATGTCATTCTAAGGCCTTCGAACTTCAAAGAGTCTGATTTCAAAGAGGCCTGAGATTAATGGCAACAAGACCATTATTGATGTTGTAATTTATGGTTAGTTTCATATTATTTTTAATGTATTCTATTCCACTCTGTGTTTTATATTTTCTCCTTGAAAATGCATGTTAAATCTATATGCACAGAGAGAAATAATTGTATGCACATATTCTGTTATTTGAAAATGATGAATAATATTGCTTTTGTCCTGTATTGTGTGAACGATTTTCATATTCTGTGTTGTTGTCAATAATTTAACATCATAGGCTATAATATAATTTACTTTTCTTGTTTTTTGTAGAGAGGAATAGTTTGATAATAAAGCTATACCTTCATGACTGTGAGTTCAAGTTTTTTTGTGACTGAAACTATTAATGCTTCAGCTTCCAACATTTTACTACTGTGAGCAAATGCTTCATTTAAATATTCCTACATTCATCCATATGTTCATTGATACGTTTATTAAGGGAACAAGAAATGAACAAGTAAAGAAAATGAGCATAGATGAACAAAATAAACAACAAAAACAGCAAATACTCGACATAAAATTAATTGTAAACTGTCGTAATATCTCATTTTCCTTTTACTGTGAATGAATTTACATATTACTACAAATTTAAAATATTTCTTCTCTCTAAATTTAAAAGATGTGAAAATTAAACTTTTTAATCAGTTAAATCTGAAGAAATCAAAATGACCAAATAAGTCAACAAAGTAAAAAAAGAAGCAATTTTTATCTTCAAAATGAACGAACATAAAGCAATTAATCAAAACTGAACTGAAATTAACAAAAAAGTAACAAAATATCACAAATGAATATAGCAATGAATGAAATTAACCCCAAATAAATCAAAACTGTCAAAAAAAAAAGATTTGAAACTGTGTTATCTTTTTTTGTTGGCATGGACAAATGCTCATTTTACTAATATTGAAAAAAACAAACTCCCCCTCTATGAAGTATGTAAGTACGTACAAAGGTAATTACTTACGTATATTTCTCTGTAGATGAAAACAGATATCAATAAATTTAATACACTTATTGATATATCAATAAAGACTGGACAAGTCAACACAGTAAAAAATTAACAAACTATTTTTAAAAATAAACTAAAAGGAACAAAAAAGTAACAACAGCATAACAAAAACATAAAAATAACGCAGAACATGAACGCGTTCACTTCGCAGAGTGTAAAATGTCCCTCTTCGGATGCCGTAATTACGATAGCGATAGCGATACAAACCTTGTTACTATAGAAACGCACTGAACGACAAACTCCCCAAAACTGCACAGCAAGATGTTTCTACACCACAAATGACATAATGGTTTACTAGCGCTGTTGTTTGACGCTGAAAGAGGTGAGTAGACTATGACATGCACTTTAGGAAATAACTGAATTATTGCTACCAATATTTGACAAAATGGTTTGTACTCCACTTTATTATGGCGAAGTTAGAGTGTGACACATGTTCACCGACGATAAACTGTATTGCCACTATTGGCAGCCCATATAATTTAACACATGTCAGCACGTTGTTTACTTTGTTATAGTTTCATAAACATGACAAAAAGTTCGGTGCATTTTCATGACCCACAGCGTCAGAAACAGGTAGTAAACTAAGGGGTCACAAGTCATGTCATTACCACTTTTATCAGCCTTGTCCACCATGGAGAAATAATATTGTCTATTATGTTAACCATGACTACTCTAACCTGTAATTACAACTGATACTCAAGTAAAAGTACTGTTACTTTATAATTGTGAGGTGTAATTAATTTATTATAGCCTAATAAGCCCTGTGGTTGTTTCTTTTTGCTTTTTATACACTTGGTTATTTTTCTAACTTTGTTCATTTGTAGTATTTTGTTGTGTATTTTACTAATTTATGAATATTGCATTGAAATGTTCACATTTATTTCACTGATTTTGTTGATATTTTGTTTCTTATTTTCCTATTTTTTCACTTTGTTTATATATATATATATATACATAAAGGTATTTTATTAATGCCTTGCAGGAAATTCTATTTAGCTAGTTTTGTTCTTTTTTTTTTTAGTACTTTTAAATATTTTTAGTATTTTAGTATTTTTCCTCATTTTTCTTCTTTTGTTGATATTTTTTCTATTATCTAGCTTATTTTGTATACTTTCATGTTAATTGTTTATTGATTTTGTTTTATTTTGTTGATATTCTGGGATGTGTAAGAATGACTCCTACTCATTGAGTTGTGGCCAAATGTAACTGAGTAGAAGGACATGTTTTTCCATGACAAATGTAAATGGGCAAAATTAAAAAGCATTCAGCAAAACAACTCCTCTCAGAAGTAGATATTCTTTATTTTTTTTCTCCGGAGAGTGGATATTTTGGGACTTTTCAGACTTATTTTGTTATGGGAGAAGAAATGAAAACCTGATTTTTCAAAATATGTCTTTTAAGAACAATTTAGTCGAACAAACTCCTTCACTAAATATTTAAAATTTCTCTAAAATAAACAGATCGATATTGAATCTTATATAGGCTTATATATGTTATTTGTCAGTGTATTATATTCCACATTAATAATAATAATCATCATCATCAAATATAGATACTGGAGTGATATATTGAGGGAGAAGCAGAAAGATCTTTGGGTGATGTAGGTAGATAATGGCATAACTCTATTCCAAGCAAATAATGGTGTTACGGGGGTAAGATTATTGAGTATGGGTATTTACATGCCGTTGTCTCATAATAATATAGATAATGAAAATGTAAATTATATTATGTGTGTAGAATATCTACAGTTAGGAATTCTCTCTAACACAATATTTTATCTTCAGTGTATCATTTCTCTGTGTCCAGTCATGTTAGCTGGGTTCCGGGCTCCTGACCCTTTGGGCTCAGCACAGAGGAAGTCCCCCACCACTGGAAAGGATGTCAAAGTAATGTTTTTAATAACAATATCTTATCTGCATTTATTTTTAATGGAAGTATGCTTCCCCATTCTAGCAAGTAAGACCAAATCAGAATTTATTTATTTAATTTAAGTTCGATTTTCACATGAAATAAGAAACAGGGCCACTGAACAACACCGTCACATCACAGTCTAATCTAGGGGTGCATGACTTGGTGAAAAGCGCAGTATGCTGGGCAATTATCCAATTGTGACTTATAATTTGAGTAAATTACTAAGCCTGTCAATGAAAATTCATGTAGAAGTGTCAAGAACCTTAAAAATTAAAATTGGAAAGCAGCAAAAAGGTAAAGTGAGCTATCACAAGGTTTTGTAGTTTTCATTTTTGGAGTTAGATGAACAAAAAAATGAAAAAAATGAACACATGTACAAGAAATTAACAAGTAATCAGCAATGTTTCAACATAATGAATTACAATGCGTAGAATTATCAATAAATTGAACAAAAACGACCAAAATGAGTAAAAAACAAACTAATTGTTGACATATTTCTTGTTTTATGCAGGAACTGTGACCATACAACACATACTGTATAATTTTTCCATTTCCGCAAATTATATCATCCTAAAACACCTTATATCTGGACGTTTAAATTGTGTTTATACATTATAATCATATACTGTATAGTTGCAAAGACTGACATTACAATTAGGATTGTGCCTCCCTAGTGTAGTTTGTTATAAAGTTCTTGACCGCTTTGTTTTGGCTTTGTAATTAAATCTATCTACAATATCAACCATGTCTACTGATGTCTTGGAAACAATGACAAATAATACAATTTGCTTATAACCCATTCACACATTTATGCACTTATTCTGCATTGTTCCATTGAGTAGGTTCACAACAAACAGCGGACACAGGACCTCCAAGCAGCCAGCCGAAGCAGCGGCATCGCAGGTTTGGAAATGATGGCAGAGTTGGTCTGGGACGAATGGGATGTGGGAAAAGATTTCACCAAGACATTAGTGTTAAAGAACATTCATAAGAAGCCTCAGAGGTTACACCTCAGGTCTTTCAAATGCACACACACACAGGCATTTTTTTACATAGAAGATTTTTAATCCCTGCACTAACGCATCCCGTCTTTTGTCCCATATAGACTTCCAGTAACAACATTTTTCACCACTATGATTCAACACAAAATTGTTGTCAGCCCGGGGACGACTTTCTTCATACCAGTCACCTTCAGACCATTTAAGAAGGTAACTTATCCAGATGACAGTGTATCTCCTCTGTTTGAATGCCCCCTGTCTGAGTTGTGTATGTGTCTTGATTTGTTGGGGCAGTGTGAATATGAGGACAGCTTTGAGTTTCACAGTAAATACGGTAGCTCTGAAGTTCGCCTCCGTGCCGTCATGCCCTGCCATGTGCTAGAGGTGCCTGACTCTGTGCTGTTACCACTCTGTGCTGTTCAACACTCCTCACACACTACTTTCAAGTTAAAAAATGCACGGTAGGTGCTTCAGTAATATTAATAACATTTAATTTTCCCAAGACAGTTATAACATTCTCTGTATTTGCCAGTCAAGTTATGGACACGTGTTCTCCTGCAGTGGTTTTTTTAAATGATAATTTTCAACATTTTACATTGACACTGTAGACATCAAACTGTGAAACTACCAAAAATAAACAAGCACAATGATGAATCTGGTTCTTGTTAAAATCATTACAAGAAAGGTAGACCAAGAGCTACTTCTGCTGCAGAGGATAAGTTCATTAGAATTTCTGGCTTCAGAAATTGGATATGGTCCTCATGAGAGTCAGTGTCTTTGACGATTTTGGCGACTGCACTTGAAGACATATTCTTGACAAGTTCTTGACATTTTTGGATTGATGGGCCTTCATTTCTTAAATTAATGATGGATTCTAAGATCATGGCTAAGTGGCACAGAAAACTGCTGACCCGACCTTGGTCACAGCCAATCAAACATGCTTGAATTTTTAAAGCTGACTCTGGACACAATCGGGTAGTGTGTACTGATTACCAACACAACTGCAAACACATGTTGTCAGCAGCCAATGACAAAAGAGTAGATGGGACATAGGAAATAATGTCAGAAGATAAAGACAACAGGAAGCAGTAGGAATATCAAAACAATAAGAGAGGACAGCCATGCCCATTTTTTCTTCTTTGATTTTTCAGAGCATACAGCCACACAAACAACAGCAACAACAAGCCGTTTGCTGTCCATGTTTCTTTACCTTTTATACTGTCACTCTCATAGACATGGTTGCTTTCGTGAGAGTTGCTTTCGTTTGCACAAGAGGTTGATGTGGTCACTGCAGTCGGTTTCACAAATCATGTACAGTCGTCCGTGATCCCTTATCAGAACCAGTCATTTTACTGTATGTGTGATCCCCAGTCTTTCAGTTGTCATAAGAAAATCTGCTTAAACCAGTTGATTAGTGTGTCTTTTCAACATTGGTAATGACTGTGAAAGTTTAGTGGGTCTCCAGCTTATCTGAGTATTTCTTGCCATAGAATGGATTTGTACAGTAATTGTAGTAGCACTAATAGAGCTGCTGACTCTGTACCCACCTTTCCTCTGCACAAACACAACTGATGGTCTAAACCATGTTAAGAAGGCAACAAAACTGCACAAAAAAAAAAAAAAATCCCAAAAAGGTCTATCTAGGTGACTACCTCATGAATCTGATAAGGCAATGCCATGGGTGTGCACAACTGTGATCAAGGCTAAATTTGGCTACATCGGACAATCTAAAAGATAGATTCTGGGTTGTTTAACACTTTTTGTTTACTACATAATTCCATACATATTCTTTCATACTTTGGATGTTTTCAGTGTTAATGTACAATGCTGAGAATGGGAAAAAAAATCAAGAAAAACACTTAAAGAGAAGGTGTGTCCAAACTTTTGACTGGCCGTATTTGATCAGTATGTGTTTACATTTTAGGCACAGGTATATCATTGGCTCATAACATGTATTCTCCTCTTCCGTCTTTCTGTGATTCAAACTAGTAAACTTCAGACCCACTTCCAGTGGGACCCTCCAGAAGCACCCTTCCAGCTGAGTCCTGAGCGAGGCTGGTTGAAGCCTGGTGAGGAGCGTCTCATCACTGTGGTCTTTCATCCACAAAAAGCACTGGTGTATCAACAAGATGTCTACTGCAGGTTTGGAGCTGAAGGTGACGAGACAGATCGTTGCTGCAGTGTCCTCCTGCAGGGGCTAGGTACTGTAAAATACTCGATGAGAAATAACAAATGGAGTTTAAGTAACCCATTGCCTTTCTTTTCAGTTGAATAGATTTGCTTAATGCCAGTATCGGAAAGTTATATTTCTTCTTCATTGACTGTTTGATGTTATTATGTCAGAAATGTCTGGAAGATTGAAAACAAACCAGGAAACAATTACAGTGGAACCTCGGACAACAACCGCCTCTGACAATGACAAATTCGGATACCGATGAAAAAAACTGCAAAAAAATTGAACCGCATAACAACAAATTATCCGGACAACAACACCCGGATTTCATTCATTCCGTTTCAGATAATTAACATAACTTCCTTTTCAAATAATAATAATGAATAAATGTGCAGGTAGGGGTGTGTAATACATACTTCATGTGGGAGTTTGTCGTGGGTCCAGAACAGATTAATTGGCTTTACATGTTTTCCTATGGAAAAAGTCACTTCGGAAAACGACTGATTCGGATACAGGCCGTGACGCTGGAACGGATTATCGTTGTTATCCGAGGCACCACTGTATTGCCATCTAGAGCGCTTAAAGCTGTTTAAATACACACAGCTCTCTTCTATTGGTTTAAATAATTATAAAATAACGTGATGCTGTTTTATGCCACTATGGAAGACTGGCATTTTTCCAGCCTTCCATTTTTTTTTGCCAGAGTACAGCAGAATAGTGTCGAAGAAAATCTTAACAGTGATTGGTCATTATAGTTGTCAATCATATTGGTCTCTACAGCCTGGAAGCATCAAGCATTGCAGCTTTAAGCTACTGATTTTAAAGGCTTGTTCTAACATAGGACCTTATTCTGCAGATCTACAAGTCTTTTCTGACATTTTAAGCTTAACAATTATGTGTGTTTATTGTCATCCTTTGTAGCCAAGTACCCCTGTCTACAGATAAAAAATCTAAGTAGCAACAAGGAAAAAGAACGAGGCGATCCAGTGTTGAACTTTGGCTCTGTGGCAGTTGGACAAACTTTGCATAAACACTTTGACATCTTCAACCCTTCTCCTGTGAGTACTGCACATAGTACTACATATGCAAATGTATCACTACACTCATAATGGTGTTCACTGCCATCTTTCCTTCTTACAGGTAACTGCATCATTCTCTTTGTCGTGTTCATCTAGTGGAGTATCCTCGTTGGGGTCAGAGTTTAGCTGTGACATCACTAGGGGTGAGGTTGCACCCGGTGCATCAGTACGGGCCAGAGTCAGCTTTACTCCTGGTTTTGTCGACACCGTCTCTGTGGAGTATTTGTCTCTGGATTACAGAGCGGCACCAAATGAAACACTGGTGAAACTCAAAGGAAGCTGTGAAGGTAGGAAACCCAGAACTGCAAATAAAAAACAGTTGGTAAACACCAATATAAAAATAACAGTGCTATAAGAGTGGTTTATAAAATCTATTCTGACATGTATTTCATCGTAGATTGTATGAACTAAGGCTGGGAATCACCACAAACCCTATGATACGATATTGTCACGATACTTAAGTCACGATACAATATCATCGTGACGCTTCGAAATATTAAGTATTGCAATATCACCATACACCGAGAATTGCTGCGCTGTATGTTACAGCACCGTGGAATTACATTACACCCTCTAATGGATTGAAAACTCAACTGGCCAACTGTTATCCAAGACTTTACAACACTTTACAGCCTTTTTTTAAAAATAAAATATCAATATCTGGAATTTTTGTATTGATACAATCTTGCTGTGCAAAGTATTGCCATCTTACACTGTAATGATAATTTACCCCACCCCTAGTATGAACACAACATTTTTATTTGTCTAGTCAAAGTAATTTTATTAAAACATATACAGTCATTCCTCAAATTCTGGATTGGCTAAATAAATGTAAATGATTCAGACAGGGGCAATTTAGAGCATTAAATTACTTAACATTATTCAGAAACAATGTGATTTGAAACAGGTGATGTGAACAGATGATCTCAAACATGATTTGGTAAAAAAGAAGCATCCATAGGGATAAGTAGGAAAACCACTAAGACACAACTAACTAATTTTTTGCCCTTAATTGCCCTTTTCCAAATTATTTATTTTTGTGTAGGCCTGAATTTGTGGAATGGTTGTGTATTTTCTAGGGCTGTTAAATGATTAAAATTATAAAAATTTTTAATCTGATTAATCACAGGGTCACTGTGGATTAATTTCGATTAATCACGATTAATACCCATTTGTTGCTTTTTATTTTGTGGGAGCAAAAACAGTCATGATAGAAGGTGACATAGACACTCAACTAAAATTACTTATTTTACATTAAAATGTATATTTTATGTAAAATAAGTGGTATACTGTATGTATGTTTTTTCTAATTTAAACTTGTGTAACTGAAGGAAATTCCACCTGCTTTGTAGAACTTAACAGAACATCTGTAATGTTCTGCTGAAATGTTTTTGCTTTTTTACACTTCGTTCATTTTTTTCATCACTAACTAATGTAATTTGTTTCAAAATGTGTAAAGACATACAGTACTTTTGTACGTTTAAATTGACTTAGAAGCAGTAAATACTAAAGAATTTGGCAGTGAGGTGGGTCAAATGTGACATAAGATTTCATCATTTTTTCCTTGATATATGAGTTATAGTATTGTGCATAAATCGCGTTAACATGTTAATTGCATTGAAATTTTGAATCTAATTAATTATGCAAATTGATAAATCTGTTATTAACAAATTAATTTTGACAGTCCTAGTATTTTCTTTCAAAAAAAGGACACTGACTGGACAAAATAATGAACTACACTGTGTTTATACTGTCTGGGATCAAAATCATGTCAGAGGAAAATTTAAAAATGCACCATTAATTTGAATTGATATTTTTATACATAAACTTGGTCTTGTTTTAGGTTTTACAGTACAAGTATAATTGAAAAACAGGTGGTTTTGTAATTTCGATTTTAAAATTTCTCTTTTAACAGCAACAAAAAAGGAAGCTCTCACTCAAACTCTAAAACAAGGTTATTTTGTACACAGGGCCAAAAGTGTCCTTGTCTTCGTCGGTGGTGGACTTTGGCTGTGTTGAGGAAGGAGGAGCAGTCATGGAAACGGTGAAGATGCTTAATTCTTCACATGCTCAGGCTGTTTTCCAGTGGGATCTAGACTGCTTTGGACACAGTGTGTTCTCTGTCCAACCAGCGAGTGGCACTGTGGATCCACACAGCCACTCCACTCTGAAGGTTTTCTACAGGCCCACACAGTGTCGGACACACCACAGGAGAGTGGCTTGTCTCATACTGCATGGGGTAGGAAGAGAACAAATACAGTATATAAATACGTTAAACACAAAGACAAACATTATCGAGACTGTTGACACTATACATCTCCATATCTTTCTGTCTGCAGGACCCCGTGTTCCTGGATGTTATTGGTACTTGCCACTCAGAGTTCCAGAAACCAGACGTACTGAAACCTGAACATTTGGTTCAACACAGACTTCACAGAGATACACAACGGGATCCTTCCATTACGGAAGAGGTAAAGCAAGCTATGACCAGGTCTTGTATTTTCCATTTTTGCATTTAGATGAACTAAAACAAAACATATCAACCACATGAACAAAAAATGACCAAATTTTAACAACAAATGCACAAGGAAAAATGACAACACTTGATGCTTGACCATTTCACAATGAACAGTATGGAAAGTAATTGGCAAAGTATCAACACAATTAATAAAAAATAGCAGAATTATTAACAAATTGAACAAAAAATGATCAAAAACTCAGCTGAAAGTGACCAAAAATAGCACCTAAATTAACAAAATATATAACAAACAAGAATATAGGGCAAAATAATCAGCAAGATAATAACAAAATTTAAAAAGTTATCTATTAGATCAGCCTAAATCCTCTTTAAACCGACCTACCTGAACCTTTAAATTACAGCCGTTTGTAGTTAGAGGTTGATAGGGTAATTAGAATATAATAGAACAGAATAAAATAGAATGCCTTTATTGTCATTGCATGTACCATATACTGTACACTGAAATTTCAGTCTCACCATTAAAAACAAGAACTGCACACTCTCACCCTCAGTACACACACACGCACACACAAGTGCATGAAACGTGACCCATTCCCTCATGTACACACAGGCACATATAAAATACCACAGCCACACATAAGACAATCTCACTTAAAGTTAAAAATGAGCAAAATACAGGATTATGTGTGTGATTTCATTAATTGTGAACCCTAATAGATTCCATTATACATGACAATGCATATCAACTTCAGCAAACATGGAGAGAGCACAAAATAGCTTTATTCGTGCTGTGGTATAAGTCTTGTGGATTTTAGGGGACTTGAACATCAAGTACGTAGTAACCTGGGCAGCTGAAATTTATTTAATAAGGATGAGTGCTGCATCTGCAGTGTTATATCTGGACAAGAAAGAACAGATTAATCTTGGTGTCAGTGAAAGTGGTTGTAACAAAATAAGGGCTCATCATAAATAATGTTGCTCCCTTAACTAAGGTGTGTGACAGGTCAACAAATCAACTGCATAAGAGGGGTGAAGGACTGTGACACATAATGACATTTAACGCTTGTGTCTCACTTTAAAAGAGGCTCTTTCAATGTTGTTAGGGGGCTCAAATGTTCAAAAAGTGTTATATAATGTTTGAAATCAGTATTATTTTTCACTTTGATTGAGTTAAATCTATTAACTAACATCAGTTCAGTTCAATTGTATGTATATAGCTCCGGCCATTATCCAAGATTATTTTTAGGCGCTTCACAATTCAAGGACAAAGCCTCATAGCGCTATACAGTACAGAGAGCAAACCCAACAGGACCTCTGAGAGCAAGCCCAGGGCGGCGGGGGCAGGAAAAGAGAGGGCGACACCTGCGACCCACGTCAAGAAGATATAACTAACTGAAGGACAGGGAGAAAGAGCAGAGAGTTAGAGAAAGCACAAAACTACAGGGATGTTCTGAACCTAACTGTAAAATATTCATTCAGTTTCATATTAGATATTTAATAATTAGTTTTCGACACAACGCTGCCATGATTCTAAATAAAAAGTAAAATTTCTGCCTCATAAACTGCTCATACATGCACGCACACACCTCTGTCTGATATCCACATCAACACTCACACATCGTAGCCTTGGCTAAATGTTTTGGACATGGACAGCCAATACTGAAATGACTTCAGATTTTGACATTTCAGTTCAGTCACAGGAGCTGCCACTTGGGGTCATTGCAAAACATCTGGTTATGCCTCTATATACAGTACATTTGTCTGCAGTCCTTTTCAGTAGAGAAAGAGTGCTCCTAGTGGAAGTCAGGGAAATAGCATGTATTTCTTCCACAATAACATTGTGATAAAAAGTGCTCGTCAGCCCTGTGATGACCAGGCAGCCTGTCAAGGGTGTACCCCGCCTTCACCATAACTCAGCATGGATAGCCTCTCGCTCTCCCCAGAACCCCTCAGAGGATTAAGCAGTTCTACAAAATAACTGAATGAATGATAAAAAAGTACTAAAAGCGGCAATTTGATGAGAGTGTTCTGGGTTGAAATTCTGCTGTAATAGAATGAATGGTTTTATGCTGGACCTAAAGGCTGTTCCCTTTAGGGGTCACCACCACAGCAAATCATCTGCTCCCATCTGACCTCATTCTCTTTCCTCTTTCACCACATCCATACATCTCTTTGGTCTTCCTCTTTGACTCCTGCTTGACAGCTTGATCATCCTCTATCCCTCCTTAGCACATGTCCAAACCATCTCAATGGCCTCTCTGACTTTGTCTCCAAAACATCCAACCTGAGCTGTCTCTCCTACTTATCCCTACTCCTGTCCATCCTCATCACTCCCAAAGAGAATCTCAGCACCTACAGCTCTGCCACGTCCAGCTTTACCTCATGTCTTTTCATCACTGTAGGCTCAAAAATTGCCCTTTTTAGTACATTTTAATTAGCACATACATCTTATTGGTCCACTGGTATAATTGTTATTATTTTAGCTACCCAGTATATGACAGTTTTCAGACATGGAGGAGATACAGCCTGCCAAGGTGTACGACAAACAGAATAAATAATCAATTTTCTTTGAGCTTTTATATTTTTGAAGTTTTTTTTCCTATAAATTGTTTTTTTCATTGCTTTTATCATTGTATTTGGTTGTTTTTATGTATGACTGTCATATGCATGTATGTGATACTACTGGCCACAAAAATTGCTCCTTGGGGACTAAATAAACTATTGAATTGAATTGAACTGATGTAGCAAGAACTGTGTTTTAACATTCAAAAAAACTTAAGAAAAGGTATGGAACAAAGTATCACCAACTCTTTCTCTTCATCTTGTCAACTCTGTCTCTTTGTCTGTGCCATTGTCTTCCAGTCTGACCACAGACAAGACACTGTCAGTGCTGTGCCATTCACTCCAATGGAGGAATATTTCCAGTCCAGTTTGGGAAGCATGGAACCACTCTCTTCCACTTCCTCTCCAGTGCCTCCACATATATCTGTGGATCCCAGGGAGCTGCTGTTTAATCACAAAATATCTTCCTCATCTGCTTGTTCCACTTCTTCCTGTCAGTATGTCACCATCACCAACAACACCAGGGGGAAACTCAGGTATCACTGGCTGCATGTCACTGTGGCTACTCCCTGCCATATATGGGGTGTCTTTTTTTCTCTACACTACAGGATATGTTTTTACTGATATGTTTTTATGTCTGAATTGTCATCGTGTGGTTCGTTTCCAGCCTCGAGTGGACCAGTGCCCAGGACTCTCCATTCACTGTCTCCCCCTCATTGTTTGATCTGGCTCCACTTGTATCCACTGCATTCAGAGTGACTTATTCCCCGAAGCAGCTCAATACTCTGCATGGAGCACAGCTTGAATGCTTTGCATACTGCAAGGTAATATTTTCAAGCAAGTAACTGTTAAAATGAACGATTATCTTGACCCACAAATAAACAATGATGGTCTTTTTTAAATGAAACATGGCGATGCTACAGGACGACGGCCACTTGAAGGATCATCCATCGTGCCTGCCGTGGTGTGTGACTGTCAGAGTCGTTGGTCATTCCTTTGAAACCATCAAAGAGCACTTCATTCCACACTGTTCCCTTGAGCCCCGCCTAGTGGTGAGATACATTTACAGCCGAGGGCACAGATTTTAAAGTGTTGCTGTTCCTTTGTATACTTATCTGTCTCATACTACCTCTTGTTTTGCCAATTGTCTCTTAAACACCAATGCGCAAAGATACTATTCAAGCTGACATCATAAGAATTGAAAAAAATACCAGACCTCATGGAACAAAAACCTGTATAAAAAAGATTGTTTAAAAGACATAACACTACTGAGCAAGAGTGAAATATCCTACATGTAAAGGCTAATGCCATAATACGAAAATACTCCACATGTACATGACCAGTCTTTCACTTTTTTTAAATTATTTTTTATTATTGACATTGTACATTAATACTGAAAACATCTAAATTGTGAGAGACACATTTAGCTTTGACGACAGCCTTGCACAGGTTACAGGGTGCCTTGTCAAGAATTCATTTGTGCCATTTCTTGCCTTCTTAATTTGGTTTAGGCCATCAGGAAAGCTTTGGCACAGAGTCAATGGCCCTTTTAGTACCACCGCAGCTACTACACAAATCCATGTCATGGCAAAAACACTCATCAGAAAACAGTTTGATTGGTTGAATTGCAGGCCATTCCCTAGCTGACAATATTATGTTATGACACAAGGATACCTACTGTAAACATAATGATGCATTTTGTGAACACTTCTCTGCAAAAAGTTAAAAATATTGGTACTTGGATTCACAGGGACAGGGTTCGTTTTAGTTTGACTACGACAACTTAGTTGTTTTCATTTTAAATTAGACTTAAGCATTTTAGCTGAACTATGATTCGTTCTCATTTTTGGTGTTTGTTTTACTCAAATTCAAAAGTGCTTATTTTTCATATTGCTTATTTTCACTTAGGACTATACTGTATATAAACCTCAAGTCAATAAAAATACATTTTCACAGAATGGGACCTTTTTTACTTTCTACCTGTGTTGCTGAGGATACTGTGTAACTATAATATTTTGTTCCCTACAGGTGTTTCCGTCTGTGGGTATTCTTTCCTATCGTACAGTGGTCCTCCTAAACAACGGAAAACATCCACTTACCTTCTGTCTGAACCTAGACCATGACTCCAACAATGCTGCAACAGCAACAATGGATGTGGTCCCAAGCTGCGGTTTGATCCAGCCAGGGACTCATCAAATCCTCACCCTCAGAACAATTCCAACAGAAGACAGTCCCAAACAAGGGTTTAATTTACACCTGCAGCTTAATGCTGCCAAATGCACTCAGGTACTATACAGACTGTAAAGGAGCACAAAGAATACAAATGGTAACACACTGGGTCTGAGTTTTTTCTGTCTGTGCCAACATTTCCCTCAGAAACTAAAAGTGGTCCGCACTGTGGAACGGCCTTGTGTGTCTCTGGAAGGTGATGGCAATTTGTACTTCCAGCCAACTAATGTGGGCTTTGTGAGCCAACGTTCCCTCCGAATCAGGAATCTCAGCTGTTTGCCGCTACGGTTGGTTGCCTGATTTGTAATGGTTGTAATATCATTGGTATTATTTAGAACACTGACATTTATGCTGTATTTTTACTAGCCTCATTCTAGCATCAGTGACCCTGTCGACAGCTGGCTTTGTATGATTGTTTTTTGTGATAGACTCCAGTGGAGGATTCCAGAGCCAGACAAAGAGCTTATCTCTGTTGAACCAGATGCTGATGAATTGCATCCCAATGAGAGCTTGGTGAGTGACTGAAATGTCCACATGTACTGCACATGAGAGCCAAATATGTTCTAAGCATTTTAAAAAAACAATTAACTTGAATTACTAGCAATGCTGTACTATGATTGGTCTATTAAAGGTGCAGACATGGTCCTTCAGCCCACCTGCAGAGAAAACTTACACACTCAAACCCACTCTTGCGTTCTGGCCGACCCAGACTCCCGAATGTGACAAATCACAACTTACCCTTAATGTGGTTGGAATGGGCTCTACAGGCTTCCTAGAGGTGGGGCTGCATGTATATTACCAGTCAAAAGCATAGATGCACCTTCTCCTCCAGTGGTGTTTCTTTATTTTTAATATTTTCAACATTGTTCATTAATACTAGCTCAAAGCCTACCTCTGTGACAATGACATACCCACAATAAGTCATGTTTTTCTCAGCTTCCTAAGAGCCACAGGTCTAATCTTAGTGTCAGATGGCAGTGGGGCCCTTAGTGATTACTGCTGATGTGAAAATCTGAAAATGAATGATACTCAGTGACAGTGAATGAGGTTTAAAATGCATAAATCTGCTAATTTGTCCCTTGTTGTGAGGGTTGTGTCAGGAAGGGCATCCGACGTAAAAAAAACCTATGCCAGATCAAACATGCAAATCATTGGTATTTCGCTGCGGCGACCCCTGAGGGGAGCAGCTGAAAGGAGAAGAAGAAGTTCATTAATACAAGAGACATCCTAACTGAGAAATAACACTTTCATACTTTAGATTGTCCAAAGTAGCCACATTTAGCTTTGATGACAGCTATGAACTTTTAAGATGTGGCTTCTCAAGAGTTAATTTGTATGTGTTCATTTTCTTAATGTGCTTTAGACCATCAGTTGTCTTGTGCAGTGGAAAGGCTGGTATGGAGTCAATAGCCCTATTAGTGCTGCTACAACTACTGTACAAATACATGGTAGCAAGAAACAAAGTAATTAGTAAAGAGAAAGGACTGACATTCACCAAAACCATCAAATGTATACTGACATGCTGCAAACTGGTGGTTTCTAAGGCAGGTAATTCTAAAAGCAAAACAAAAAAAAGTGATTTTGAAAAACACTCCAGGTGACTACATCGTGGATCTGCTGAGAGAATGCAAAGCTAATAATTTCATACATATTCTTTCAGACTTTGCAAGTCTTCACTATTAATTTACAATATTGAAATTAATAAAAAATAAATGTGAAACACTTTAAGAGAAGGTGCATCTGGTAGGATATGAGTCAGTTTTCAGGACACGCGTAGCATTATCTGGAAGTGAACTGAGCCAAGCACTGCATTTAAGTGCATATTTATTTTTCTTATCAGGCAAAGCATCCAGTTGTAGATGTGGGGGACATTCTGGTTGGAAGCTATCGATCACTGGAGGTTCCTTTAGTGAACAACAGCCCTTGTGCTGTCTCCTTCTGTGTTTCTGTGCAGCAGATGTGTCTTGATAAGGACCATACTTACGACCCAAAGACAGAGTCAAGTGGTATTCTCTTTTTGTTTGCATTCCTTCATTTCTTTATATGTATCCTATCAATCTGTTCTATGTACTCTAAGTGAGGTTTTACCATGTGCATTGTATCAGTAAGGTACGTGAGCTGATGACTAGAACATACACTTAAAGTTATTATAAACTGTGACCTTGCATCTTTAGCATTACAGCTGGATTGTGAAAGTGCGACGATTGCCTCCCGGTCAGCAATGTTGCTTCAGTCCACCATCAGCCCACACAGATCAGCCCAGTACGTGTGGACCATCAGCTACCAGACCCTGAATGCCAGTGGTAAATAACAAACACCAACACACTCATGTTACTATATTCACACTGAAATGAAATGTGTACAAAAAACATTGAATTTCTCCACTGTAATGTTCTCCCTCTTGCCTTTCCCCCTCTTCAGGGTTGGTGTCATCCCCTCCCAAAGCAATATGTAAAATACATGCCAAGGGAGCGTTCCCCACCTTACAGGTGATTGATGCATGTAACGGCGGCAGCATACGTGGATTCAGCAAGATGTACCTGTGGAAACTTTTGTCATTGGACCTTCTCAACGAACACCTGTTATCCAACCACAGGTTAGTGGCAAACTAGTACTCAAAATATAACATTTAACTCATTTAATTAGTATCTCACTTGATACAATTTAAATATATTACATAATAATTTTCTGTAACCTCTGCAGTCTTTTCTTTCACTGTTTTTTTGTTTATTTTGTATTTTTTTCAATATTTTACACTAATACTGAAGCCATCCAAACTGTGAAAGAACATTTATAGTATTATGTAGTAGATAAAGAAATGTCAAGCAACCCACAACATGTTGTATTTGACATTGTCCAAAGTTACATTTAGCTTTGATGACACCTTTGTATCCCCCCTGAATGGTTTTGAGTTAAGAGACAGTCCCCATCAGAGCCACCTTCATCACTGTGTTTCATGGTTTTGGTGACTGCACATGTATAATGTACATAAATACCAGATATCTACTGACCTGAGTTTTATGTATATACAGTATATATATATATATATATATGCACGTGCAATATATGCATAGTAAAATGGCTGCATTATGTCTCAAAGGGGTCTTTCAGCCTGGAAATTACATAAAGTTACATTAACAGAAACAGAGTCAATTATTTGACAGTTTTGGCCACTAAGGACACATTGGAAGGTCTTGAGATTTTTCAGATTGGCTGACTATGATGGACTGTCTTTTCTCTTTACTTAACTGAGTGTTTCTTGTCAAATGTGGATTTGTACAGTAGTTGTAGTAGAACTAACAGGGCTATTGACTCTGTACCCAGTCTTCCTCTGCACAAGACAACTGAGGGTCTAAAGTACATTAAAAATGAAAAGAAATGGCAGAAATTAACATTTGACAAGTGAGGAAGATGTGTCCAAACGTTTGACTGTCAGTGTGCGTGTAATACAGTATGTCTGTTTATGGTGTATGGTGACAGTGGTTTTCCTCCTTCTGTCTCCAGTCTTTGCTCTTCTTCTGTCTTTCCTGAAGCCATTGTGGATTTTAACTTCAGTGCGGCTCCCCTGAATTCAGAGCCCTCAACTTTTGCATTAATGCTTCACAATTCTGGCCTTCTTCCTGTAGAATGGTATGTGACATACAGTATGTGAAGCAGTGCTTGATATGGACAATTTGAAGTAGCCTTTTAGGTATGTTTGATCTTCTGAGTACTTGTTACTTATTTTGGACTACTGTATCAGGGCGTTCTTGTTTCCACGTGACCAAGAAATAGAATTGGAGTACTGGGCGGAATCGGGAGAGTTCAGCAGCACGGAGCTACACCACATGAAGGTCAGTCGTACTGTCTTCTTCTTCTTGCCATAATATTATCACTTCAGCGTGTCTATAGGTCCTTAAAAGTGTTAATAAATCTTACATTTAAATATGTGAGCTACAACTGCAAAGCTACAGACTTGCTGTTATTCTTTCAAAATTGCAGATTTGTTCATTATATGTATGAGTATATTGTTCCATTTTTGACCAAGTTCTGAATTATTTTTGCAATTTTTGTTGATTTTGGTAATTTTTTGTTCAGTTTTGCTCATTTTGTGGAAGATTTTGGATACTTTTGGTATTTTTGTGCTTGTTTTTGCTCTACTTTTTCCATTTAATCGATAATTTTTTTGTTGACTTTTTGACAAATTTGTGGATTATTTTGATCAGTTTTATTCATTTACTTCTTACAAAGCACTGACAGTGTGTCTGTTGCTTGTAGACATCCTGTACTATTTCATTGAAGTTCACTGAAATGCAAATTTCACAAATATCTTTACTCATACTGTAGGTTCAAGACAATCATCTGTTCAGCATCACTCCCCGTTCTGGGAGTTTACAACCTGGCCAGCAGAGGGCAGTGAAGTTTACCTACAGGTCAGAGATCATTACAAATAATTAACAAGTTAGTTCAAAAGGTTTAAAATTTTAACTACGTATATATGAATCTGTACACCTATAAATGAGCATTTACAAAGACTCAAATAATTCAGTTTTCAAATAATGTGTATTTTATCCTTCACAGTCATGACTTTGCTGGAACAAACTGGCTGCCTGTGGTCTTTAAACTGTCTTGTGGCAGAGAGATCCTGGTAAGACAGAACTATCAGTGAGTTTTCATGCTAACTTTGCTTTTACAGCAACACAGAAAAGACACAGCTTGACAACATCTGCTGGATAAAATTAAATAATTTTCCTTTTGTTTACTGTTTATTCATTTCTTTTGTATACAACCCTGTTTTGAAAGAAAAGGGGCCTGTGTGTAAATGTCTTTAAAAAAAATAATGGAACGATTTGTAAAACATTTAAATCCCATATGTAGCTGGTAAATTGCACAAAGACAACATATCAGTTTAGTTCAGTTGAATTTGTATCGCACCTATAATAATCCAAGATCTAGGCACTTCATAATTCGAGGCTGAAGCTTCAAGATATACTATATCAAATATCAAAGCTGAGAAACTTAATTGTTTTTTAAATTAAATGCCTGCTTGATGCCAGCAACACATGTTGCACTGTATTGTATCACCTATTTTAATTCAATTCAATTCAATTTTATTTGTATAGCGCCAATCATAATCGACGATTATCTCTCGGCGCTTCACAATTCAAGGCCAAGACCTCAAGACTATACAGAGAGTAAACCCAACAGAACCACTGAGAGCAAGCCAAGGGTGACGGGGGGAGGAAAAACTTCCTTTAACGGAAGAGAAAAACCTCCAGCAGAACCAGCAGCTCAGGGTAGGCAGCCATCTGCCTCGACCGGTTG
>JAQQAE010000453.1:0-33472 GCA_029823295.1 Pseudamia nigra
ACGGCCGTGACGCCGGAACGGATTATCGTCGTTATCCGAGGCACCGCTGTATTTTACACTAAATTAGGGTTCGGTGAATGCGCATATGAAACTGGTGGGGTTCGGTAGCTCCAACAAGGTTAAGAACCACTGCTCTAGATGTAATGTGTTGCCGTTAGTAACAGACAGGACACATGTCTGCAAACATAAAGGTTAGACTTCGCACTATTTTCTGTTTGCTTGTATATTTTATAGGGAGCCAGCAGGTGAGATGGCACCAACAAGTGGACATGAGATTTCAATCTGTATGCAAATGCTGTTTTTCCAGTCGCAATAAAACTATAAAGGTTGAAAGCAGGTAAGCTCAAAAACACAACGACAGGTAGTGGATGTGAGGTTAATAAAATACAACAGAGGCTTACAGTAACATTTAGTGTGGTAAAAAGCAGGGAAACAAACTGCTAAAAATAGAGGGAAGTAAAATAAAGAACAGCTTTGAAACCTACCACAAAGCCAGTGGCAGTAGCGTGAGAATCTGTAGTATCTTTCAACCTCTTCCATAGGGATCCTCACATGACCCCCCCTCTCCTCTACTGGACATAAACAAACATCCAGTTTTCTCTCCATCTCTCTGTCCTGTTCAGTTTGATCATTTGTCTTTACTGATCCTGAATCTGCTTCCACTTGACTCTGCGCTTGTGTTTGACTCTGTCTATCGTCTCCTGCTTCTCTTTGTGTCTTACAGGACAGCAGTGAATCAAACCAGTCCATCTCCTGTTTGTCTTCATGTTCTCCAGAGGCATCACTCAGTGGCTCAGGCTCTGAATCGGCTTCTATGCACAGCCCAGAGTCGAGTTGAACCTCTACATCCTCCTCTATCACAATCTCTGAATCCACCATCTCCTGTCTTCCCATCCTGCTGTTACAGTCTACGTCTTCTTTTACTTCTCTCATGGGGCTCTTTCTCCATGTAGCTTCCGCAAATGTTTCACGGTGATGTTTCCTCTGTCATCCCGACTCCACCTTTCCTCTGGCTACACATTCAGGCTCTACCCTGCCAGGCTGCAGGTGCTTTACAGCCTGCAGGACATCAGTCAGTAACAGTGAGGACTTCCTTTTGCAAACCTCAGGTTACCTTCCCTGCACACAAAAGCTACAGTGTGGGACTCAACTCCACCCTCCCTGCTAACCCTTATCCCTCCCCTAAAAGGACAATTACCTGACCCCTCCCTGTTCAATAGAAATGCCTCTACCCAGGGAGTTTGGCATCGAATGTTTTGAAAATCAAAACTAGGTTAAAGTTATGTTTTATGTTAAGTTACGTCATGGTATAGTTTGCTTGTGTTTACATAAGAACAGCAGCAGCTATGATCCTTCATTCACCTGGGCCTACATAACCCCATCTCCTCACCCGCCTTATCTCAGGAGATGTGGAGTAAAAGTACAAAGCCTCCATTCTGACCAGCCTATTCAAACACTGCCTGCATCCCCATTTAACCAGTCTGGACTGAATCCATTCAAAGCCCCATTCTTTTTTACATCACTCAAAAGATCCCATTATTAGCAACTACTGAAAGACTTAATTCTAATGAGACCTCTCAAAAAAGACACTGTTCTTGAGTAGAATGTGGCAATTTAGATTCCATTTCAGTGAGTTGTATAAAAGCTATATTTCACTCCAAACAAGCAAATGGACACTACTCTGTGGCAGCATTCAGACAGTGTCTACTGAAAGGTCAGGCTTGTTGTTTATGTTAGCTCTGTTGTAAATGCCTGCGCGCTGGTGTGTGTGTGTGTGTGTGTGGGTGTGTGTGCAGGGGCATGAAAAGCTTACATCCCCATGTGTGTTAAACGAGTTGTGCATGGGTGGAGCTATGTGTCCAGTACATGTTTGCTTTATGACCAAGAGTTTGCACATGAGGTTGTCAGTGCTGTGAACATTGGAAGATGGAAACTAAAGTCTTCGAGTTAAAGGGCTGAGCGTTTTAAAGTTACAGGGTCAAAGAAAGGCAAAGACCCCTTTAGACGCTGATTTATGGTGTTTTCACAAGGCCAGTGGGTGAGTACTGAGACTTTAAGAAAGCAACTACAGCATGGAACCCAATTTCAGAAATTTAAACAGATAAACAGCCAGAAAACATGTTTTAACATAGTTAAACTAGACAACTAGCACTCAGAGCGCACAGGCCTCCACCAAAGCAGCTCAGATTCTCTTCATAGTGAAAGCCTGTCATTACCATTTGAACCTATGCTCATTTCCCCTATAATGTTATTGCACCCAAATGTAATATTCTTACATTTATTTGACCCTCGTTATTGGATTCTTTGACCATGAAAACCTACCATTAGCATTTGAAGTCACATACATATCATTATTAGTTCAATAGTTATTTACCAAAATCTATATTTTCTTAATGGTGGTTTTCTTCTGGATGTAGCTGTGTAAATGTTGAAGACACTTCAAATCTGTGGGCACATTATTGAATCAGCAGACTTTACACTACAATTTGGTGTCAGATGGATGTCAGTTGCTTTATTTTATATCTTACAGTAGCTATTTTTTCCTCAACCCCTGTAAGTAAGTATAGTCATTCTGGATCACTATATCTGAAATATTGGCCATATCTGGTTCAGACTTTGTGGATTGATAGAATCTATTTTGGTGTTATCCTGTGTTTTTTGGCCTAATTTTCTGTTATTTGTGGCGTTACAAGGACAAATCTTAAATTTGGCCATAACTCACAATGGGGAAGAATTATTTATGAATCTTCTGGATCCAGACGATGATCCAGATCACTCCCAGAATTTAAATGATTGGTTCTGGTGCCATATCTGACCTATCCTGAAACCTTCATCCAAACTCATTCACAACTGTTCAAGTAATATTGTGAACAAACAGATAGATAAACTAACGCAGACAACAACATAACCTTAGCAGAGGTAAAAACGCAAAACTGCTCGTTCTTTTCTTTCTCTAGTCCATTTGTTAGAATAACTTTACTAATGACAGAGTCAAAAGTATGATCAGTCACTGGTTCGGGATGCATGTGTCAAAAGTATTCATTTGGATAATGCTTTCTATCTTAATTATTTCAAGTTTTCAAGCTAAACTGAGCCAACTGCACAAAAATAGTCATAGAAATTACAGAAATTAAATGAGTAGCAAGAAGAAATGTTCTAAAGAATCCATTCTACATGGCCTCATATTTTAAAACAAACAATTCTACTATCAAAAACATGGTTCCTCTTGTATGAAGTCACCTTGCGGCTAATGACTTTAACAAACCTGGCAGAAAAGAAGAGAAAAACATCCCCTTGAACCAAGCTGCTTCAGGTTTAGAAAGAAACCACAAGAAGAGAATACACATATATGTATCTTCAGGCATGTGACACATATACGGCAAATAATTATACGGTTCATGCCTGAAAAACAAAGCTATGAATATTTAAAAAGTATTGTTAGTAAGTAAGGTTAACTTTTGTCTTATGTCAGCAAGTTAAAAGAATATTGCTTAGAAATGCATATATGGACTGAATGCGTATAGACAAAAACACACATGCAGCATCTCCCAACTCACATGGCGTCAGTGGCATCATCTGCATTCCACTGTCCCATCGAGTAGCACTAGTCTTGCGTTTCTTCCCCATGACTTTCTCCCTGTGTTGTTGTAACAACCTGGGAAAATCCTTTTCTAAAACCAAGGTCTTGGACAATCTGGCTGGCAGGACACGATCTTGAAAGCTCAGCAGCTTTAATCAGCAGTTCGTGCACAGATAATGCACAGGTAAGGTGCTGTGTGCTGCAATTTCTGAATCTGCTGAAGAATGTGTTACTGCTACAGAAAACTATCAGTGCAGCTGCCAAAGTCTGTATGTTGGAAACTGAGGCGGTTGTTTAAGTAGCACAGGCACGCATTCACACACAGAACCAACCCAGTGAGGGGAGAAAAGGAACCCCCCCCACAGGAAACACAGCGCGTGAGGCTCTGGACGTGATCCCCCATAGAAATCTGTCCAGAGCTTCAGTTGTGAATATATATTCCACAGATTCACACACACAAGCAGACCACTGGAAAATTTCACATAAGCATGTTGACAAGTATGAAAAAAGTCTACACTCCTCATTTAGTCTTACCATCCCAGACCCTCCAGGAGTTCTTGCGGCTGGCAGGGCTGAAAGGAAAAGTAGAACCTAGTCCAGAGATGTCCAAGTTCTGGATCAGATGACTGAGTCGATTCATGATCCTGTAGGACGCCTCACCTCCCTCCCGCAGAAACTCATGCAGAGACATGAGTGCAGCCAGCTGGTCTCACACACTCAAACAAACTGTCATCCAGTGAGACCCCCTCACTGGACCTGCAAAGCTCCGCTGCACTCAAATAGACTCCAAAGTGCAGCCCCCCTAAAGCTGGCATGGGACCCCTGTGCTTTTCAAGTGCCAGGTTCACTCAGGATCAAGCCAGCGCGCTCTCATCTGCATCCTGAGAGGAGTCGTCTGCACCGGTGACACACAACACAAGCCAAGCGTCCTCTGCAGAGCCACATCGAACACTCCAGGAAACAGCACAGTGGCACAGCCGACAAATACAGAAAGAGCTGAGTCACTGTCTGCATAACCTTTGAAACAAATACTGTTCACAGCCGAGGTAAGAATAGGCCCAGTTCTGTACAAACATACACTGTGATCCACATATACCCGGACACAACTACTGACAGCTTAGAGAAGCCTTCAAAGAAATAACAAGAGTGGAGGAGGGTGGAGGGCAGGGGACCAGGAGTAGAGGGCAGCCGGTGGAGCACAAATCCCCTTCTGCTGCTCAGGCTCATTCTGTTCCCCCACTCCTTCAATACATTCATCTGTGTATTTACTCCTAATACAAAAAACACCTAGAAAGTAAAAAAAAAAACCCTGTAAAACTAAAACTCTGGTGCACCTAAACAATTTAAGGTGTTATTATCAGGCCAGAAACAGAAGTTGTGGAGGTTAGTAGAGTATAGTACTCATTAATGGAAAAGAGAAGGGAGGAGATTGTGCTCTAACACACTTGTGAGTGTGTGTTTTGTTGTGTTGTGCGGTTAAAGCTGGCAAGCAAAAGGCAGCTTGCAGTTTATGGGCTGAGAATAGAGACGATGAAAGAGCTACTCTCTCACACATACTGATGAGGCAACTGCAGAGGAGGAGACACATTACAATGCAACTTCTTATTCAGTGGCATTACCCGAAACTGACGCCTCTCCATCAGTTCCATGTACATTCATTAAGCCTGTCACTGCATAAGGGCATCATTTCTATGGAGAAATATTAGGATGGATGAAGATTAGTGGCATCCATCACGAAACTCTAAGGAAGTACTGACCAGTAAATCATAACTGCAAGAGGAGTAAGTAGTAATATGTGTAGTATTCCCATACACTACCAGATAAAAGTCTGAACACCATTTTCAAATCACAGGTGTACCTTGTCCAGAGTTAATTTGTGCCTTGTTAATGTGCGTTTGTCCATTGGTTGTCTTCTTAATGCCATTACGACTACTATACAAATCCATATGATGGCAAGAAATACTCAGTTAAGGCAAATGACAGTCCATCATTACTTTAAGACATGAAGGTCGGTCAATCAGGAAAATCTCAAAGACTTTGAATATGTCCCGAGGTTCATTAAACCACTATTTGACGTGCTATAAATTGGTGGTTTCTTGTGACTGTGAGGTTAATTTTTTTTTTGTCACAAGTCCTGTAATAGCCTACTGGAAATTATAGATTTAGTATCTTGGTAAAAACAACCAGCTGTATTTCATTGTGCTCCAGGAAACATCACTGGTATACATGTAAAGTGCTTCATGGTAGTAACAGCCTCAGGCCTTTATCTATGTTTCAGTTTGTCCTAGTTGGAGACTTCTAATGACCTGCTGGATTCATCTGGCTTTACACCTGCTCTGCCTTTAGGGATCAACAGCATTTGATAGCACGGGTCCTTGACGTAATGCCAGAAAACAAACCCTGGGCTTAAGAAGTTAAACAGCTGATCAGGAAGCAGAAAACCATTGCGCTTTCCACCACAAACACAAGACAGAAGCATTTGATCTGTGTCTAAGATTAAACCTCAGCCCTAAGTTATGGGCTGATTATGTTTTTATAATCTTGCTGCAGCAGCTACTGCTCTGGACTATGTGGTTACACATAAGCAAACAGGGTTTCAAACATTAAACATACTCAGCTCAATAAACCTTCACACAGAAATTATTTCATGATACTTTTTGAGACACAAAGACCTGTGCCTCACTGAGCTGGATGTGTCAATTTAATTCAACTGGAAGTAGGTCAAATACCCTCTTAGAGAGTTAAGAAGAGGCTGTTAGTGAGTAAGGCTGAAAGTAACAATAATAGGTACCTGATTTATGTACTATGGCTGATGTCTTTCACTTCATTTGTTTATTCCTTACTGTAGAAAATAAATCAGTGTCCATTACAGATTTAACTAAGCCAAGACTGAGTGACTCTTCTGATTGGATGGATAGTTAGATGCATTAGTGACTAAATTTACCAAACATATTTACCATAGTGAGCACAGTGTGGATGCAAATACATACAGTATGTAGCCCTTGTATCAGTTTCAGTATTAAAGCTGTTAAACAACAGACAGGGTTTTCATGCAGCTTTTTTCAGCTCTGGTGCAGTACACAGTTCAACAAATTAAACAATGCCAAAACCTTTTCATCCACAATTGACTTTGTTGCTCTGAATGTCTCTTTTCCTCACTCTCCCTTCCTCGCTCCTGTCTTGTGTGATCAGCGTTAGACTCTCTAGTCTGAGCCGATTACTGCACTCATCCTGCTGCCACACACCGCTGTCACATTCCCTCAGAGAACAGAAAGACCAATGACTCTATGTCTGTGTATATCCACAAATGTTTAAAATACAACACCAATTCCAACAAAGTTGAAATGTAAATAAAATGCAAATTAAAACACAAAGTAATGATTTGCAAATCTCATCAGTCTGTGTTTTATTCCCAATAGAACATAAACAACATATGAGATGTTGAAACTGAGGCATTTTAACATTTTACCAATATTAGCTCATTTTCAATCTTACAGCAGCAACACATCTCAAAAAAGTTGGAGCAGGCAACAAAAGGCTGGAAAAGTAATTGGCACAAATCAAAAATGACTGAAGGATCATTTGACAACTAATTAGGTTCATTGATAATAGGTCATTGACTGGGACATGACTGGGTATAAAAAGAGAATTTTAGAGCCTCTCAGGTGTAAAGATGGGCAGAGGTTCAACAGTCTGGATAAAATGTGTCTAAAAATTGTAGAATAATTTCAGAAAAATGTAGATCAGTGTAAAACTGTAAAGACTTTGAAGAGCCCACCATCTACAGTGTGTACTATCATCAAAAGATTCAGAGAATCAGGACGAAGGCTGAAGGTCAAAAGTGGATGCTCGTGATCTTCTGGCCCTCAGGCGACACTGCATTAAAAACAGGCATGATTCTCTACTGGAAATCACTGCACGGACTCAGGAACACTTCCAGAAATCACTGGCATCACATATGCAAGTTAAAGCTGTATCACACGAAGAAGAAGCCATACAGTATGTGAACACAATCCAGACACACTGCCGTCTTCTCTGGGCTGAAGCTCATTTAAAACGGTCTGAGGCATTCATCTCACCACAGAACAGTTTAACATTTTGCCTCAGACCATTTTAACCATTTTAACACATGTCAAAAAAGTTGACAAGTTCCTGCCATCAAATTCAAAATGAGTTAGTATTTTCTATGAAATGGTAAATTGTATCAGTTTCAACATTTGATATGTTGTTTATCTATTGGGAATAAAATATTGGTTTGTAAGATTTGTATATTGTTACATAATTTTTTAAATTTGTGTTTTATTTACATCTCCACACTTAAATTTACATCTATACTATTCGATTTGTGTATTAAAGACTTTTATAATGGCCTCAACAAAGTAAAGTGCATGTATTTGATTTTTATTTGTTTTTCTGAGGGGCTCTTTGAAACTCTTGGGACTTTATTGTTGTACTCCAACCATGGCAATTCAAGATGGCTGCTACTCTCATCAGTTGAGTGAAGGCACCATTAATTTCACAGTTTATAGAAGTCCTGCTTTTTTGTTTCACATCACGTCAGTCATACAGATAGTACTGTTCCATTTTCATTTGTGGGTATGTTATACAAAATACCACAGAGACCATTGTTATAGTGTACAGAGCATATTTGTTTAGTAGTAAAAACAAGGCTTTCCTGTGAGCGATTATGCTTTTCTAACCTCTCAACTGAAACAGGATCAACTCGGACATTACACTACTCCCAGACCGACCTCCATCTTCTGAGGTAAATGGAACACCATCTGTCACATACATTCTGATTTCACCGTGTACTATCCTCCTTCTTTCATGAGAAAACACTCTGATTGGCTGAACCACAGGTACTTCCCAAGGTGACCTGGAATGAGTTTCTGACACAAGGCGGCTGGTTCATGGGAAGGTGGGACTAATGCTTGACTGTAATTGGCGTGACCTGTGATATCACCAGTTACAAAATTCAAAATGGCTTGTATTTCTCAAGACTAGTAAGACCGAGCAAGTTGAAATGTTCTCACCTTTTATTGTGCAATACAAACATTATATAAACATCAACACCTAATAAGGATGTGTTTTCATTAAATGGGACCTTTAATGTCTGTACATGCACAACAATCTATCAGACAACCCTTCCTTTTCACTTAATTATGTTTTATCTTGTAGTGACAAGACAATGCAAATCATCACCTTCTAGAAACTGCCTTTTCAGTTATATGCAGAAGTATTTAATTTCTCTTCCTCAAGCAAAGCTGGCCCCCTCCCAATCCACCCACTCAGTGCTACTTTGACCATTCCTACTGCTGAGGAAAAGAGGATGCAACTAAAAGCCTACTGTGTGTATTAATAGTTACCATAAAAGCATCACCACATCTTTCCAGTAAAGAAACTATCCAACCATAAAGCAGCAGAATGCGTGACAATGTTCACAGTAACATATGCCACTCATTATTTCCTCTTCACTTCACGTTCTCTAGGTGTTTACACAAAGGTGTTCTGAAAGTGAAATTACATGGTTATGTATTCCTCTCATGTCAGTGACCAGAGCTAAAATGAGGCGTATATCATGAAAATGAGGTATTCTGCCCAAGGTGTTTTATGTCCTGGGTTCTCGTAATGTACTATGTGGATTCATGCCTGAGTGGCTCTGTATCTGCTGTAAGTGGATTAAATTAAGTCTCTATAAATGGATCAAAAGAGGAAAGTGACAGAAGTCATGTTTAATAAATTCGTTAATTATGGTGGATGAACAGTCGTCCTTCATCCACTGCCAAAACAAAATATGCTGTACTGATAACACCGAAAACTTTCATGCAGAGTGGTGGTGTTTTTTTCTCAAAATAAAGTTGTGTGGGAGTTATATTCATTTTTTTGGATACCAGAGTGTTTGACTGCTTGTCTAGTTGGTGTATTGTGCTGTTGACATCTTTCACTGCACATGGGTACTCAGTTTGCAAAACATTGATCAAGTGCCATTCCAACAATACACAAAGGGTGTGTACAGATTTCAGGGAGTGGCTTACAAACCCTATAAAAAGCCACAAAAAAGGCCACCATTTTCATTTTTGCACATTTTTGTGTAAGCCAAAATGTCACCACTTCCAAGGGATGTGGTCCTGCTGGAGTGTGAACCTCCAGCAGGGCCACACTCGGCCACACCCTGCATGCATCACAACAGCAAATCTGTAGCCACAAAGGGCAAATGTCTTGCCATAGCGGTCATACTCCACAGAACCCAACTCCACTGAGCATCTGCGGGACACCCCCAGCAGACAGATCAACAATCGGGTCCCTCGTCCACAGAATTGACCACAGCTGGCACAGGTGCCCCAGGAGGAATGAGACTGCACCCCCCAATGCAGGACTAGTCACCTGGTGTGAAGCATGTGTCGCAGTATCAAGGCCTGTATTGAAGCAAATGGGGGTCATAGCTATTACTGACTTCAAATTGGCAAAACTTTATTCTTGACAACTTGTTTTTGTTACTGTCTTTTTCACATACATTTCAGGGTTTGTTGTAATAAAAAAGGGTCTTTGAATCCATGAGCAGCAAAATATTACACAAATCTTGAAAGTTTTCATTGACTGTGAGTATATGTATCCATATATAACATTCTGAATTAAAGCTGGGTGATAAATCAATATTTATTTTTACCATTTTTATTTTTTGCTTTTCTTTGCTTCTTTGCTTCATCATTTACACTACCTGTCAAAAGCCTGACACACCTTCTTCTTCAGTGTTCCATCTAAACTGTGAAAGAACACATATGGATTATGTTTTAAACAAACAAAGAACATATTTGATATTTCCAGTAGTCCATAGTAGCCACATTCAGCTCTGACGACAGCTTTGCATTTGCATCTGATTAGATTCACCAGGTAGTCACCCAGAATGGCTTTTAGTTCACAGGTGTGCCTTGTCAGAGGGCAGAGTTAATCTCCGCCCTTTCTTGCCTCCTTGATGTGCTTTAGACCAACCACTGGGTGTCTTGTGTAGAGGAAGGGTGGGCACAGAGTCAATAGTTCTCAAAGTGCTACTACAACTACTGTACAAATCCAAATTATGGTCAGTTAAGTCAGAAAAAAGACAGCCCTTCATTACTTGAAGAAATAAAAGTCAAGTGCAGTTGGCAAAACCATCAAACATTATGATGAACATGGCTCTCATGAGGACTGTCCAAGGAAAGGAAGACCAAGAGCTGCCTCTGCTGCAGAAGATAAGTTTATTACAATCACCAGTGTCAGAAACCAGGAACAGTCTGCATGAGAGTCAGTTTAATCAAAGTGTTTTGATAGATTTGGTGACGGCCCTGGGGGCTACATTCAAAGTTCTTTGCAATGTTTTTCATGTTGACTGAACTTCATTTCTTAAAGTACTGTAATGATGGACTGTCTATTCTGTTTACTTCATTGAGTGTTTCTTGTCCTAATATGGATTTGTACTGTAACTGTATTAGCACTAATAGGGTTATTGACTCCTCCCCTTCCTCTTCACAAGACAACTGACTGTGTAAAGCACATTAAGAAGCAATAAATGGCATAATTAACTTTTGACAAGGCACACAGGGTGCCATGTGAATCTGATGAGAGAATTCCATGAGTCATCAAAGCTAAATGTGGCTACTTTGAACAATCTAAATTATAAAACATGTTTTGGTTTGGTTAAGACTTTTTGGTTCATTATATAATCCATGTTCATGTTCTTTCACAGTTTGAATGTCTTCAGTATTAATGTTGAAACTTAGGAAAAACTAATGAAGGAGAAGTTGTGTCCACGTGTCGTGTATGTCATTTCCATCTTTTTGTGTCGTTCACATCATATTTCATCTTTTTATATGGCATTTACATTTGTCTTGTTGCATCTTACAGGTGTGATATCAACTGATATGAAATTTTTATTGAGACCCTTTTTGCCACATTTCCTAGTTCTAGTCATTGTCATAGTCAAAAGAAACTACAAATGTCAAATAGTTAAACCATGTATTATAACAAAAGCTTCACCAGTGTAGCTAAAGGTGAAATAACACAATGAACATGTATTTTTACATGCATGTGCACTGCAACAAGGAAGGGAGGCCTATATTTGGTTTTCTAAAGACACACAAATAGCTCTACACAAAGCAAAATGGCACCTTTCAACACATTTTAGAATTGACATGTCTGACAATGTCATTTTAACTAATAATCAGTCTGAGGTGGCAGTAATGTATAGGTCACTGTGTCTCCACTTTCTGCCCTCGGCCCCTTTTCCGATCAAACTCATCCCGCTGCTCTGAGTGAATCATTAAACACAATAGGCCAGAGAGGAAAGTTAATATAAAATGTGGCAAAATTATATATAACATGGCTCTTACATGCAACTGGACATATGAATAATTTCTACTCTTCTCTTTCAACAGCCTGCGCTGCCTGCCTCCCCCTGAAAGGATCAAATAATATAGGTCAATATCACATTTCCTGCAACTACAAATGTCAAATAGTGAAACCAGGTCTTATAACAAAAGCTTCACCAGTACAGCTAAAGGCAAAATAACACAATTAATATTGAAATCCGGCAGGAATATAGCCAAGTGGATCTGCATGCAGAAAATACTCATGTCATAGGAAAACATACTCATTAGGCTTTGCAATGACAAAATGAAATTGCCAGCAAGTATGTGTTGTGTGTTGTCACCCACCTATGCTTTGGGTGACAGTCCTCAGTCTCTCCAGCAGCTCCCCGAGGGCCATCTCCTCCGTCTTCATCCACAAAATCATTCTCCAGAGGGACAGTGGGAGACCAGCTGCCCAACCAATGGACACTCTCACAGGAAGAAGAGACAGCTTGCCTGCTTTTACCTGTACAGTTTTTCAGAGAGTGGATATGGAATGGATGGTGTTGAGAATGGGAGATGGCTGTCGCCGTGGCAAGCCAAGCCCAGCTGAGGGGAAAGAGGGAATGCAACAAGGTGACCAAGACCGAGAGATGACTGTCTGCTGGCTGTCTTTTGCGACACACTGAGGCTGAAGGAAGCAGATCTGACAGAAGGGAGGTGTGTGTCTCAGCACTGTGAGAAAATGGAGAGGATGCTGCAGAGATGAAGAAGGGAGGCTGATGCTGCTGCCACCGTGATAGTCCCTGCTGCAGAGACCTCTACAGACCAACATACAGAGATGTGGAGGTGGCGTTGGAGCAAGAGGCAGTGTTGCAGCCTTACTCACACATGCACGCTTCAGCTCCAGCACAGATGATGCTGCAAACCTGTGCAGACCCCACAGACAGAAAGGGGGAGGGGAAATGAAGGTCAGTGTAGCAGTTTTACACAGACCGATCCAATAGTGACATCCAGTGTGTAGAAAAAGTATAACAGTCATGTCACACAACAAATAGTACTACTGCCAGTAATGCATCATTGATAAAGTTGTACTGCCACCATGTGATGACAAAAGGTACTTTATGAATACAACATATTTACACACATAAAATTTATATTTTATCAACTACAGGGTTTTCTTCTACCATTATGAGACTTGGATAAATTACCCAAGCTGCTTTGGGCACTGTATATCACTGTCATTAATGTAAAATAATAATAAAATAATAATGCTTTATTATTATTTTACCAGCTGATTTTTTTTCATAAGATGCACTTGGTCTCCAGCAAGTTAGCAAGCTTTGTTTTTACCACAAGAACCAGCAGTGGGTCGAATTCATTTTTTCAATTGCTCATTCCTCTATTTTAATAAAACATTGGCGCCAGGTCCATATAAATCCTGATAAAAAATATGGACGTTTATACCTATAATAGCCACTCTGTAACATACAGTACAACCCTATTAAAATACTTTAATTTTACAGACTATGTTTACATATTTAGGCAGCAATATTTCTTCTTATTATTATCTTATTATTGGTACATCCAGATTTGACAGTAGCAATAATACTTTCTTGTGTTATTTCTTTTTTCAGTGTCGCTGATTTTCTTGGCTCCTTTGTTCATTTTGGGCATGCATTTGTTCTTTTCGTTTTGTCTCTCATTTTGTTGCTTGTTTTATTCATTTTTATTCATTTTTCTGGATTATTAGGAATATTTTTGCTTGGTTTTTTTTTTTTGCTTATTTTGGCTTGTTCAATTCTGTTCAATTCAATTAAACTGTATTTCTATAGCGGCAATCATAATCCAAGAATATCTCTAGGTGCTTCACAATTCAAGGCTGAAACCTCAAGAAGCTTACAGCACCTGGTAATCCCAGGTGGTCTCCCATCCAAGTACTAACTAGGCCTGACCCTGCTTAGATTTTGTTCTGGTTATTTCATCAATTTTGTTTTTGTTCACTTTAAAAATTGTTCAATTTGACCAATTTGATTTTGGTTTCCTGGTTATTTTGTTCATTTTTAAAATGCATTTTCTTGGTTACTTTGCTCATTTTGTTCGCTTTCTTATTTTGTTCATTTTTGCACATCATATTGGTTATTTTCTTCTTTTTTGTTGATTTGAGTATTCTGTTTATATTTACTATTTTTCTAGATCATTTTGTTCATCTGTACCCATTGTCTTACGTAAAGAAAATATAAAGAAAATGTTCAGACTAAACCTACACTACTCTCTAACACAGACAGAACTACAGTACACCGATCAGCACAGAATTATAAAATGCAGAGTAAGAAGACCTGTAAATTGTTTTGTCTGTTAAAATATATTTGCATTGTTATGTTTATTATTTAGCTAATATCTCAGTTTGTTCGACAAGCCCTGATAGTTTGTTGTTGGCTCCATGTCTGTGAAGATTCTCAGTCATCCAGGTCATAGTATCCAAGGCGTGTAATTTTCCTCCTGTCGACTGGACTGGAAATTTGGTTTGAAGATGTTTTGCTACTTTCCATGAAGCGTCTTCAGTTCAGAACTGAAGACGCTTCCTAATAAAGTTGAACTAAAATCAACAAAACAAGCAACAAAATAAAACAAAGTGATCAAAAATAATCAAGGAAACAAACAAAAATGATCAAAATAAGTATTTGAAGGCAGTATATTGTGCTGGAAAAAAAATCCATATTATTTGTATGGGATCCTTTTTACTGAAGTACTTATTTTTATGCTACTTCTACTAGTAAGTAAAGTACTTCTACTTGAATCATTGTAATTATAAAGTAACAATACTTTTACTTGCATACTGTTTCTGTTCCACAACTGGAATGACAATATAAGTTAGAAACACCACATGTAGAAGAGGGAAAAAAAGCAGCCATAACACCGTCAATCTGTTGTGTTTTCACTCTTTCTTTATTACAAGCAGAATGACAATACACTGCTTTGCCTTCATTTGCTACAGACAGGCTGGCAAAAAAGTCAACAAATGAACTTTAGATCTTTTAAAACCTTTATCAAAAAAAAAAAGAAAAATCTCAAAACCTGTTTAGTAATACAAACAGTGCTATACTGAAGGTATGATACGAGGCGTGCTGTTCAGAGCACAGATGTTGACATTTCAAACCTTTGCCAAGCTCAGGAGTGTCAGGACGAGCACCTGCTGTTGTGCTGATGGACTTAGAAAAGCAGTCTGACATTCTGTTCAGCAGTAGAAGGCTGGTGCGATAAACCCATTTGACACAGCTGACACCTACATCCAGTTCATTCCTGGTCAAGTTATTTGGTCACTTTTTTCTCACCTACTACAATCTCTTAAAAAAATAACTTGTGAGGAAGAGTGAACATATACGGACCCCGGTAGACGACAATAGACCTTTTTCAGGGGGCAAACAAATCTTTTGCAGAACAAAGTGCAGTGTGTAGACCTATTAGTAAATCTCTATTAAACAAATATGTCACTCTTATTTTGGTTAAGACTTGAACACGCACATTCTAGCACAGTTAAAATATACTCTTCTCTCTGGGATACAAAAGTAGCAAAAGAAATATTGACAAAAATAAACAATACCAATGAAAAACACAGAAAAAAACCATGTCATGTACGGCTGAGCTCCAAGGACTCCACAATAAAAGCATCTGAGAATAAACATCACTATTATATTAAAGTAAAACAGCCTTACAGGATGACCATAATGTGTTGGGACTGCTGTGTGAGATTATGGCAACAGCACAGTGAGGTGGGACATTGCATGGCAAGCATCAAGGCCTTTGTTTTAATCTACTGAGGTCAGGATGTTGAGCCCCCAGGTCAAAACATTGACAGAGACCTGTGGGCTTTGAGTGAAAAGTGAACTGAAAAAAAATCCAGACCTCTAAGCCAACCGATAAAACATCTGTGCCCAGTAAAAAACAAAAAAAACAACACTTGCTATTCAATCTATGCTGTACATGTTGGCAGATGGCTATATGTATGAAAATAAACAGTATAAACATACAAAACTGCTGAGTGTGACATTCATTGACATCCAGAGTCACCTGCTGTGTGATGTGACAGATATGCTTTGGACAAAGAGAAGTTCAGATGTTACAAATGCAGAAAAGAGGTTCATCCACAATGAGCTACAATCGTCAGCTGGAGGACATGATGGACAAATCAGTTCAACATTCTATTGATTTGATTGTGACATCGCCTTTTCAAGTCTCCCTCTTGACCTACGCTGGACTACCACGCTCCCTTCACGCTAAAATATACTATATCAAAAGTTTAAGTTACATCTATACATCAACAGTGACTGCCATCGATCAGTTTAGCAATGGTACAGAACAGGATGTGGGTGAACGCAACACAGAGACAACCCCTAGAATGTGACGTGACAGCAGCATTCTCACAGATCAGACTATTGCATAACACGGAGCATGGAGGCAAACACACAAGCACAATGCAACAGGGAGAAATAGAGAGTCATTTAGGACATCCACAAGTAAAGACCCAGTTGATTCCCGAGCTGAGAGGCAACGCTACCTCCAGTGACTACCTCATTATTCACATGCTGTTACCCCACACATCCACATGGAGGCAGGAGAGGGTACAGTGCACACACTAATGAGGAGAAAGTTAAGAGTGATGGTTTATGATGTCTGGTCTGAAGAAGGGAGATGGACATGCAGCTAAGATTCAACACGCTAGATGAGAAACTATGAACACAACACATTCTAATGGATATGTAAAGGTAGAAAAATAGACATAACAGACACACTGTATCAGACATACAGAGATATGCACTTATTAACGTACACATTTAACATTAAAGGAGGAAAAAAAATACTCTCTGGAAATGATGTTAAAGTATCAAATTTTACACTCAAAAGAGAAAAATCATACTGTTCCCTTACAGATAATTGGCCTTGAAATACACAGTTAAGTCCAAAATTATTCATATCCCTAATGGTGTTACATCATTGTGATTCATTTGGGTGAAGAGACTTACAGTACAAATGCTACAACAGGCTGTATTGAGGACCTGTAAAATTTTATGGAATACATGATTTTTGGTATGTTTATTTCAAAATCAAACTGTAAAATGATCACTGTGTCCAAATGACCCCTTAAGGCGAACTTGGTTGCTGCCGTTTGTGAATTTCCCTTTTTGGGATCAATAAAGTATCTATCGATCTATCTATGACTCCTGTACATAATTACAAGGTTGTATGTTCCTACAAAAGTTTTAGCCCACTTTTCTTGTGCAAAGACCCTCAGGTGTCTCAATTCAAATAAACTGTATTCAAAATATTATGACACTTGTGGGGGATATGAATCATTATGGGCTTAAGTGAATAGGTATAGTACTGTGCAAAAGCCTTTTTCCAATCACAATCGAAACAGAAAAAACACCAGTTCTATTGGGATTGAGGTTTTTCCACAAGAGTCAAGTGTTACCTTACTTTGCTCTAAAATGTTTCGAACTGTCTGGGGCAGAAAAACAAGATCTAGTGACTTAAACCAAGTTTGATTCAACATATGTCAAATGTTTTTTATTGTTTGGGCTACTTCTTTCACAAAAATGGACATCATTTTATTTATAATCCTACAAAAACAACAAAGCTAAATGTGGATATTTCATATTGATTTTAGCGCAAAGACTATTATTTATTGTGCATGTGTAAGGTCATAATACACTAATCAGCCATAAGATTATGACCACTAACAGGTGAAGTGGTCATAACGTAGATTATATCGTTCCAATGTCTTTTGTCCGTGGGTGGACGTATTAGGCAGCAAGTGAACACTTAACACTTCAAGTTGTTGCACTGAAAGCAAATTGCCCAAACTAAGTGAAGGCCTGAACAACTTTGACAAGGACCAAATTGTGATGGCACACGACTGGGTCATGACATCCAAACCTAAAGATCTTGTTGGATGTTCTAGTCCGCAGTAGATAGTAACCAAATAAAAGTGGTCTGGCAGATTTCAGTACATTTGAGTATTTGCGAAATGTGTTTGACAAACAGGTTAGATTCATGAAGGCCCAAGCTCACACCTTACAGGATTTGAAGTATGTTTCACTATTATGTCTGATGTGTCGGGGGTCTGGTAGAGTGCATGTCTTGGGTTAGAGCTGTTCTGGAATCAAAAGGGGAACCTGCATAACATTACAGTAAGTGGTAGTAATGTTTTGTTCCCTTCAGATACTCTAATGGATTTGGTTCTGTCCACTGCATGACCAGGACCATCAAGCAAGACCCAGAGTTTTGCTTTGACCCAGTCATCTTGACATCACAATTTTTTTCCTCATCTAGGCTGTTTGCATACTTACACTGCCCAATTTTTTGTTCCAAATACAGTACCTCAACTTCAAGGATGAAACATTTACCTGCAGCCTCATATATCACAGCCGCTCACAGGTGAAACTGGAATAGGATAACTGAGATTATGACCACTTCACCTGTTGGGGTGAACATACGTTGGCCTAAGAGTTTTGCACAGTACTGTATACTGTATATGACCGTACCTCATGAAATCACTTAAATACATATTGTATTAGACTGGCAAAAAAACATCATTAGACCAACTTCTACATGTCTGTGCCATTTCTTTTTATTTATAACGGACTATTTAAAAGGACCGTGGGCGCTCAAAGGCTACCGTGTGTCCTTGGGATTTCTCCAAAGGATCCTGGGGAGAACCCCAAACACTGGAATTGACTAATGATGTAGATTTATCTGAATCAATAATCAGAAGGAAACCACCACCCAACATGATGGAATCCATGGCACAGACAGGAGAAGGGTATGGTAACAGGAACCCATTTATATTCAAAGTCAAATTAGTTTAAGAAGGGGTACAATATGTCTCGTTTATCTAGTTATTTATTGGCAGATGTATTAGTCTCATATTGCTCATCATAAAAATGCTAATGTGTCATTCTGTATGATCATATTGTCCAAATAGTTTCCTCATGAGCTTCTGAATTACTGCTTATTGTCAAGAAAAAGTTATTGTACATTAGTACTCTGAAGTACTTGTGGTGAGATAATTGACATTTTGTTCTGTCTGGAAACTAGATTATGCACCAAAAATATGATAATTCACTCAAGACTGTCATCCACTTTTGGAATAATACAGTGGATATAAAAAGTCTACACACCCTGTTCAAATGCCTGGTTGTTGTGATGTAAAAAATTGACACCAAGATAAATAATTTCACAACTTTTCCCACCTTTAATGTGACCTAAAACCTGTACAATGCAATTGAAAAACAAACTGAAATCTTTCAGGGAGGTGAAATAAAAATAAATAACTGAGATAATGAGGTTGCACAAGTGTGCACACCCTCTTATAACTGGGGATGTGGCTGCGTTCAGATTTAACCAGTTACATTCAAACTGATGTTAAATTGGAGTCAGCACACACCTGTCACCATTTAAAGTGCCTTTGATTAACCCCAAGTTCAGCTGTTGTATTAGGCTTTTCCTGACATTTTTGTAGCCACATCTTCCAGCACAAGCCATAATCTGCAGAGATCTTCCAAAGCATCAAAGGGATCTCATTGTTCAGAGATATCAGTCAGGTGAAGGGTGCAAAAGAATTTCCAAGGAATTAAATATACAGGTACCATGGAACACAGTGAAGACGGTCATCATCAAGTGGAGAAAATATGGCACAACAGTGACATTACCAAGAACAGGACGTCCGTCCAAAATTGATGATATGACGCGAATAAAACTGGTCAGGGAGGCTGCCAAGAGGCCGGCAGCAACACTGAAGGAGCTGCAGAAATTTCTGGCAAGTACTGGCCGTGTAATACATGTGACAACAATCTCCTGTCTTTTTCATATGTCTGGGCTATGGGGTAGTTTGGCAAGACGGAAGCCTTATCTTACCAAGAAAAACATCCAAGCCAAGCTTCATTTTGCAAAAAGACGTTTGAAATCTCCCAAATGCATGTGGGAAAATGTGTTATGGTCTGATGCGCACATCCAAATCAACAAAACAATGGCTTCACCAGAATAAGATTGAGGTTTTGGAATGGCCCAGCCAGAGTCCAGACCTGAATGCGATCAAAAACCTGTGGGGTGATCTGAAGAGGGCTGTGCACAGGAGATGCCCTCGCAATCTGCCACATTTGGAACAGTTTTGCAAAGAAGAGTGGGCAAATATTGTTACATCAAGATGTGCCACACTGATAGACTCCTACCCAAAAAGACAGCGTTCTGGAATAAAAGCCAAGGGTCCTGGAACAAAGTATTAGTTTATGGGTGTGCATATTTATGCAACCAGGTTATTTTAAGTTTTTTTGTATTTTTCCCCTTTAAAGGTTTCAGTTTATTTTTCAATTGCATTGCACAGGTTATAGGTCACATTAAAGAGGGAAAAAGTTGTGAAATTATTTATCTTGGCGTCAATTTTTCACATCACAAAAACCTGGCATTTGAACAGGGGTGTGTAGACTTTTATATCCACTGTAGGTATGATTTAAGAGGGAGCTTTTAAAAGTTCTCTTTGTGCTAAGAAAGCATGAAATGAGCTGCCAGAGAATGTAGAGCAAACTCTGCCGATTAACTCTTAAAAGAGCTGACTTATGAATATGTATCAGATTGGAAAAAGCATACCTTGCTACTGCGATGTGTATTTTCTTGTGTTCTGCTGAGTCTTGTGTAAATCAATTTATATTATATACCAGAAAATTTCAATTAAACCACTGGTCAACTGGGTACCGGCAACACCTTACTTTAGCCTAGGGGACATATTCTGAGTTAGAAGACTTAAAGTTGCAGTGTTTGATAATTCTGTCATTACTGTGCAAAATTTTCAAAATTATCTTTCAGAAAATTACCATTCAACTTGTCTGAGAAGAGACAAGAAATCTTCCCACTTTTTTGTCTCAGGTTTCAGGCTGTTGAAAAGCTGGGTGGAAAGAAGAAAGCTGCCAAATGGTATGCATTATCAAATTCTGGGTTTTTTTTCCCCTGCAGCTTGAGTTTTGAGTCATTTATAACTACCAGCACATTCAGTTTTGTATTTTCTAAGACTAATCAGATTTTTTCGGTGCTATTAAAGGACACTGAGTTTTCTTGCAGTTCTTTTACAAGGACTACATGTAGTGTTGTAGTAACACTAGAGGTAGTAGTGAATCATGTCGCCTCCCGTTTGCTGGGCTCTCAGAGTGTAAAGATCACTGTGAGAGAGGATGAAAACACTAAGAAACCAATGTGAAAGTAATACTAAAAAAAAAAAAAAAAAAACCCTTGTGTTCCTGTTGTTTTTCCACTCCGGATATAACTCTGATGTAAAAGAAAGAAGTTTGATGTAGATATTGTAGCGTTTTTTTTCTTCATCAGTGAGTTTGCTCATGAAATTTCAAATCTAATGTGTGTTTGATATTTTTGCGCAACATTTTGGAATTTGCATTACTGTCGGTTCAGACTACACTGTGGCAGTTATGACCTTGTTTAGACACGTCAGAACAGGCCTCAATCAGTTAATATTACTCTGTTGGTGTTCCTGGTAAAAAAACAAAGCTAGGCTAATAGAGCTATCCACTGGCACAATATGAGTACTTTATGATACCAGCTACTGACTAGCCAGCTGGTAATTCAGTTTTGGTAGTGAGATCGTCTGCTGATTGTTCAATTAGCTTTTGAATATCAATACTACGAACTATCCCTTTTAAAACTAATGTAAAAGAATGTCCTTACTTAACCATTAATAAGCAGTAATTAGAATGTTACTGAGGGAAAATGGTTGTTAATTTGCCTAGCAGTCATAGAATAAGGCATTATAAGTGTTTTACAATGACCATCAAAGAGCCACTGTGGCAATATGATGCTAAGATGCTAAATAACAACTCGTTAATGCTGAATATGTGCACTTAAAATAAAGTGTTAATGTCCTCTGAACCTCCATACATGTTACCTTGTCAAACACACCAAGAAATATAATCTGCTGAATACGTGTATGTATGAATTAAGGCAGGGCGGCGAAAATACTGCACATCCCTTGTCAGATTTTCCCGTTTCTCTCCAACAGCTGATGAGCATATGTGTCTAAGGCTTTTGTAATACACTACTTCTGCTTTTTACACCTTTCTCCTTTGGCTCCTAGCCTGTTGCTGTGTGGTACCTGTAAGGCAAAGGTGTGTCACAAACAAACATATAGTAACAGGCATTTTCATGCATGCGAGCACCCATTCACACACACATGCACACGCACGCACACCTAAAGGGCTGAACTTAAGGGCTGCCCTTACTTGGCCAGACCACATGCTGTACATTTCAACAAACATTTACAAAGATGCAAAGAGACGAGGAGGTGAAGGAACAGGCAAGAACGCATCTGAAAGCAAGAACGAGGAATACAAAAAGGTTGTTGAAAGGGGACAGTTCTCTAATGCATGAAAAATGCACCTTTGAACATGAGTCTCCTTTTGTTCAAAGACTTTTTCAAGTAATTTCACAAAAAAGTTGGGGTAGAAAATTTGATGAGAAACAGGGACACGACGGAAAGAAAAGATGTCACCCAAGTATTCAAACAATATGATAAGGAAATAATATCTAAAGGCTGGTCCAGAAAATGCACAAGGTGAACTTGACGTGTGATAATGGTTTGTATTTTGTACTATAAATCCATGATCCTTGAGATGCAGAACTTGGTCACACATCTTGGGCATCTTGGGATATCACCCATGAGACTCACATAGGCAAAAGTTTCAGAGTCTTCTGTTCACACGGAGGTCTCTGGCCCTGGAGCGCAGTGGGCAAATCCCGCCCCAGACAGACGGAGCATGTAGGGGCTGAGCGAGTACAAATCTGCCCCTCCCCCTTCGGTCAAATGGGTCAGGAGTTTCTGAGGAAGGGGATCAGACCTGCGTAGCGACAGGGCCTCTGATGCACCAAGGCGGAGGTGGGAGGAGTCCGGGGTCATGCCTTTGTAGGATTGACGAGAGGACAGTGGAGTCAAATCGGCCACGCCACCCCGCGCCAGCTTCTCATGGTCCTACAGAGATGGAGCAAGCACCGTCATGATAATTATAATATTTTTTTTTTATAATTTTCAAAATTGCACATCAACACTGAAGTCATCCAAATGTGAAAGAACAAGTATGGAATTATGTAGTAAATAAACTTATTCAACAAGTCACATTTAGCTGTGCACATCCATGGCATTCTTTCATCAGATTCACGAGGTAGTCATCTAGAATGGTTTTTAAATCGCAGGTGAACTAATTTGTGCAATTTCTTGAATTCTTAATGCGCTTTAGACCATGTTGTCTTGTGCAGAGGAAGAGTTTGCACAGAGTCAATAGCCCTGTCAGTGCTACTACAACTAATGTACAAGGAGAAATTATGGCCAGAGGCAAAAGTCAGTCAGTCCTAAAATTCTCAAGAACTTTGAAAGCATCCCCAGTGTAGGTGCCAAAAGCATCAAATGCTACAGTGTAACTGGCTCACACTGTCAGCAGGATGATACAGAGCCTTAAAGACCCGGAGATCCAGACTGAAAACAGCTTATATCCAACAGAGAACTGAACTTACACCTCACCCTCATAATGTAAATATGCAGGATATGAGCACTCCTGAAGCATTTTGATAGATTTTTTGTGGTAGTTGTCAGTAATATATTCATTTTAATTTATGCAGCACACAGGTGTTTTAAATCTGTGTATTTATCCAGGGTGTACACTGCCTTCAGCTGGGATAGGCTCCAGCACCATTGCCCCTCCATCCCCCCAAATGGATGGAGGGATGGATGAACGAATGATTCTTTCAATTTTTATTTTCCAAAAATGTTTGTGTAAGTGTGTGAAGTGGAGGCACGGTAAATTTCACTGTATGTCAACATGCAATAACCATAAACTGATTCTGACTCTGGGTTAATACATAATTTCACTGGTGTTATTTCAGTTTCTTATGTCTCCAGTATTAATGTACAATTTTAAAAATTATAAAAATAAATTGTGAAAAAAGTTGTGCCCAAACTACTGACTGATAGTGTACATAAAGACATTGAAAACAATAGCACCATGCTGATCAAATCACAGATAATTCAGAGGACAACAGAGGAGAGAGAGCAGCAAAAGTACATCTCAAACAGTATGTGCAAATTTTCTGAGATGTACTTCAGAGTGTTCAGAGGGTTTTAAATACTATATATTGTACATTCATCCATCCTCATTCTTGGTTTAATTATGTCATCTGCTTTAGTATCAAATTTACTGTCAATATTGGGTTGGATGTACTGATATACAACAACAAACCCTCTGAAATCTCACTTTGTGATAACTGGTTGTCAGCCATGCACATATAAAGACATGAATAAGTTACACTTGTTATTCCATTTGCAAACACCAGAGGTCACCAGTGTTTCATAGTGCATTTCCAAAGTAAAAGGTTTGTGAAGCTGTCTGGAGAAACACCTCACCAGATTAGTGTTAAAATAGAAAATCTAATAGTGACCTTGCAAAATAAAACATATTGCCTTTAATGCGTTTAACTCCTGACAGCCATGTAACATGAGTAACACTCCCTGATCTTAAATGCTACCTTCAAATCTATCTTAATCCACGACCAAAAGTACTCGCTGGAACCTATGTGATGACTGGCAACAGACTTAAAGTAGCATGGGTTCAATAATGAGAGGATAAAATTTCTCATTTGGCTGTCCCCCAGATCAAGTCAGTTGTCATTCCACATGCAATAAGAAGCGCAGCATGCTCTGAAAGCAGCACTGCAGAGTTAAATGGAGACCGGGATTCCTGAAAGTAGGACTGAAGTACGTTTCTCATGCAAACACCGTTAAAAGTAGAGCTGGATGGTAAATGCATAATTATTATTGTGATATATATGTGACACATAAAAATGTGATTTATAGTGGCAAGTGCTGTGCTACTAATATCTATGATAAGAACTTCATTTTATTTATTCTGATTTGATGATGCCATGTTCACAGAATCATAAGATCATACACTTCCATTATTTTTTGTCTAGTATGTAAATTTTGGTGGCTAATTTTTTTGCCATTTTTGAATCATTTTCATCTTTTTGTGCCTTTAATATTGTTTTCCTCTCTTTGCTTTTTAATGTCCTTTTGTCTCAATCATGTCTATTTCCATTTTGCAAGTTTTGCATGCTGTTTTCATTTTTTTTTTTACATTGTTTGTCTTTTTTTGTCTTTTACATTAAATTTGGCCTTTTACACCCTTTTCATCTTTTTTGCCCATTTTAAATTACTTTCATGTCTTTGTTTCTTTTACAACCACAATTCCACTGCAGTTGGCTCATTGTGAAAAATGTCAATAAAACACTGTTTTTTTCCCAAATTTACACTGAGGAACATTTTTCTGAAATTGTTCCACAATTTTTAAATGCAGCTCGTCGCAGATTGGTGAACCTCTGCCCATCTTTACGTCTAAGAGGCTCTGCTTCTCAAAAATGCTGCTTTTATACCCAGCCATATTACTGACCTGTCACCACTTAACCTGATTAGTTGTCTAGTGCCTGTCCAGTTGTTTTTGGTTTGTGCCCATTACTTTTCCAGCCTTTGTGCCAACTTTTCCAGCTGTTGAGATGTGTTGCTGCCATCAAATTAAAAACAGGCTAATGTTTTCCATGAAATGGTAAAATGTCTCGGTTTCAACATCTGATATGTTGTTTATGTTGTACTGGGAATAAAATATGGGTTTATGAGATTTGCAAATCATTGTTTTTATATTCATTTTATACAATGTCCCAACTTCACTGGAACTGGGGTTGCATGGCAATTTTGCATTTTGTGTCTCTCATGCTGTTCTTTTTGCAGCTTTTGCACCATTTCAGTCCTCATATGTCTTTTTGTCACTTTGTATCTTTAGTATACTTGATTTTTTTTGTCTGATCTTGAAAATTATCAATACTACCTGACATTATAACTTTTATCATAGGAGCATTTTTAGCTACATCACCCAGCTCTACTTACAAGCCCCCCCAGCTCAGCTGCCATAGCACACCAGCATGCCCCAGCCAGTGCGGAGCAGCAGGTAGCAGCACGAAGAACCCGACTTCCAGCTGTCAATGCTGTTACCAGGTGACTTTAGCCCAGATGGGGGGTGTACGCTACAGTTTGCTGAGCGGGGTGCTGTGGCTGTGTGACATCATGGAGTCATAGGTCCTAGCAGCTTTTTCTCCACTGTCCCCCTCACAGGTCCTATCAGGGTGGAGTGGGTCCCTCTCATTGCCTCTCCCTCCACCAACAGGGCCGGGAACCACACAATCCTCCAGGGCCCCCGCTGTCCTTACCTTCTGTGGATAATGTCAACAGGAGGAAGGTGACAATGAAAATTGTTGTGTCTTGTATTTATAGCAGTAGATCCAGCTTGAGGAAATGAGAAGGTAAATGCAGCTGAAATGTCTCAAGTGATGGATTTTCCATCTCACATTTGAGTTTCTGATTTGTTTTACATATATATATATATATATATAGTGATTTATTGTGAAGCTAATGGAGACAACAATGGTGGATATGTAGCATATTACACAGGTATTGCAGAATAAAACCAATGTTGGGACCTTTATTTCAGATTATTTGAAGTGGGCTTATATGAAATACTCTATAGTCGAATATTGCCTGCAGTAACATCCCCAATTTGTTTGAAGCAGATGTACCAGCGTGGAAGTTAAACAATGTATTGATATTGATGAGGCAGCAGTAAAACCATAAACTGTATACTAGACAGAGTAACTGTAACATCACCACAAATGTCATCAGTTTCTGAACTGCCATTAGCTGACAATTTGGATGTTGTTTGGAGCCAACCTCAACAAATGATCATAATTGGACTAAAAGGGGCAGTGGGAGCACAGTGAGTCAGGGGACTTGACTTGAAATAATGCTGAACATTAGCTTTATTGGCTAACAAAGAAATGTTACAGTGTAAGTGCAATCTCTGAACCACAATCACTGTCATAGCTGCATGCCGGAAAAAATGTGTTTTATTAAATAAACAGATGCTACAAAGGTCTGACTGCTGGAAGTGGAGGTGTTATACAGAACTATTAGACAAACAAAGCCTTCTATTTTGCTTAATATCTTAACAATGGAGAAAAAAAATGTAATGATCACTTATTAGAGGGGTCAAATTAAAATTACTTTTTGTTTCTTTTGATTTTCAACTTTTTACATCTTTTAAAATCACATTCATGTTGTTGTTTCTTTTATGTTGCTTTTGTATTTTTGTGTCACACATGTTGATGCTTTTCTGCATCTTTTTTGTGCCTTTTGGACATTTTTTTCCATTTTTGTCACTTTGCATCTTTTAGTCTTTTTTGCAGTTTTGTTTAGGATTAGAATTAGCACTGATGACTTGTGAGAAAATGCAATCTCTTAGTATTTTTAGAGCTCTTTATGTAAACCTTAGGTGTTCTTCCACCAGACTCCCTGGACAAAAACAGCAATTTTTGCCTTCTAGAAAATGGCAACTGTTAAGTTTATCACTGCCTCAATCTGCACGTGTGTTACTGTGTGACCCTGGTGCTTTAACAAGTTAGTTTGCATCAACACTAACAACTTTAAACTTCAAACTTTAAAATGTTGTGGCCGTAATAAATAAGCAACCACCCATAACTAGTAATCGCTGCTCCAGAGCTTCACTTCCTTGTTAAACACGACTGTCAACCAACATGGTACAGCTGTGAAAATATTCTAAATATAATGCATATAATATACATTAAAATAGATAAAGATTTTTTTTAGGTGAGCCTTTTTGGGTGACTACACTAAACTATGTGTGACCATTGCTACTCACTGCAGTACCTCAATTCACCAACCCAGGACCCTTCTTTAATGCAACCTCCTGTAGGGATTATAGAAAAGCACACCACACAATCCCACTTCAAATGAGCTTGACTCAAATCAAAAGTAACTACAATGACTCATGAGTGTTGCTATGCGAGGACATTTTTCAGCACATGAAGTGTGTAATAAGATTCTTAAACATCTTCCGCAGGATTTTAAAAGTAAAGCATGTAACATTTGTTGCTTAACAGAACTGCAGACTCAGTGGCAGAGGGAGAGAGAACAGCAGTGGTCAAGTGAGTAACAGACTGAATGAAACAGTGAGTGCCAACAGCAAGAAAAATAATGCAAATAGAAAAATAACATGCTACTCTATAATTCCTTCACAAGAGATACAAGTTCTAGAGGTAATACAAACAAAACACACCATCCTTCCTCCTTAACACTCTGTCTCCAGGTAGACAGATGACGTCAACAGATTGAGACAGAACTGCGCAATCCTAGGAATAGTGCAGTAAGTGAGAAGAGCAAAATGAATGTTTTTACACTGTTCAGCCTGTGCATACTGTGTGATGTGATTATTATTGCTCAAAGGTCAACCTTCAGAAACATCCCAAACACAGCAAAGCAAAGGGAAACAAAAAAATACGATCAGAGGACGGTCTCTGCAGGTAACGCAACCACCACGTCAGATTACTGTATGAGTCTATACACTAATTCTTGAGGAAATGTTACATGCTTTGCCTTTAAGTAAAGAGGCCCGGCAGTGTCCTCAAACTGTAAACATGTCAGACTGGACAATGACAAATGAGGAGTGTATGAGCATGTGGTCCACATGTTCTTAAAATCCACTGGCTGATTTAGTGTTAACAAATTTGCAGTACACTACACACACTATAGTCATTTTAAAATGCATGAAACATGGTAACATGAATAAAACAATTAACTTACCCATTTACCAACACAGAAGACATAAAAGACAAAATGTATGAAGCAAGGAAGAGGCCACTTTGAATACTGCAGGGAAAATATCTGACGGATGAAGATGGTTCCATGTCGTAACTGTGGCATCATTAGTAGGACTGTATCAGTTAGTTGCATATTAAGCGGTGTTTACAACACTAATTCGTGGCTTACAAATGGGACATGCCATCATGCATGCAGAGATAAGGGCATAAAAGAGAGAGTCACCTCCTCTTCCTGCTCCTCTCTCGTCTCTCTGGGCCAATCAGAAACTCATTCTGCTGGAGGACTGAGATAGCATGAAGATGGTGGACGGCTCCAAGGTAAGGCACGGGCGAGTGGACTGTAGTTACCACGATAGAGCGTGTGAGCAGGGAGGGCAGAATCACACAGGAAGCGCGACGGGAGCGGTGGAGGGGAAAAGAAAAGAAAGAGGAAAGTGGAGACAGTAATGAAGAGGGGAAAAAGGACAAAGAAGGAGGGTGGTAGTAGCGAGGACGGACATTAAAGGGTCCATTAAATGAGAAAGGTGAAAGAAGTGACGGGTGGTCGTGTGAATTTTGATAATAGGGGTCCATTAGGGTGCAGCGAGAGGGGGGAGAAAAGAGAAGAAAAAGCACAGCAGGAAGAAATCGGTCAGACCTTTCATTCATTTTTCTACTGATGGTGCAGCTTGTTTCTCCGAGCCACAGGGACCACAACGTCACATTTAAAGCTATTACTGAGGCTAAAGGTCCTCTCACATGATTGAAAAGTTTGAATAGTTATAGGTTAATCATATGGTTTGTTTAAAAAAAATTCAATATGCAAGATTCACGTGCTTACAAGAACTGTGTGTTGGGAGTCTTTTATGTAATTGGATACAGTACTCAAATGTAACTAAGCTGAAGTAGAAAACTACTAAGTAAAAAACACTGAAAGTAAACAGAGAATAAAATTATCCATTAAACAACAAAAAAACTAACAAAAAACCTAAAAGAAAAAAAAATCTGCAAATTGAACGAGCAAATTACCAAATGGAATAAACTAAACGACAAAATCAGCACAAATTACAAAAATAATCACAGTCACCAACAAAATGAGCAAAAAATGAATAAAAGAATGAAGACAATTAACAAAACTGAACGAAAAAGTCAAGTAAATTGTAAAACGAATGCAAGTACATTTAAATAAAACAAGCAAAATACAAAAGAATCAAGTAATTAACAGATATTAAAAATATAATCATGTAAATGAACAGAACTCAACAAAATAAGCAACACTATGAGCAAGTATGATCAAAATAATTCAAAAGGTTAACAACAATGAGCAAATAACTAAAAAACCAAAATTAGTAAAAATGAACAAACGAAGCAATGATATTGGTTAAAAAAAACAATCGAGATTAACAAAAGACCAAAATACGATTTAAATAATCACGGAAACAGACAAAATACCTGTGTGAGGGCAATATATTAGGCTAGAATGAATTCATGTTATGATTAGATAATTATTGCTCATTTTTCTCTAACTTGATGATTTGTTTGTCCGTTTTCGCTCATTTTGCGATTACATTGTTCATTATGTTAATTTGCCCGCTTAGTTTGTTCATTTTTGTTCATTTTGTTGCTTGTTTTCTTCACTATTTTGACCAGATTGTTACTACCTTTGTTCCGTTTTTGTTCTAGTCTCTTTTGATTAAAGAAAGGCTAAATTATATTTCTTGAAGCCCTTAGGAGTTACTCAGAAAAGGTTGTGATGTACCAGTACACTGACTTCTGTATAGATTAAGAGACCGCTTGATTTTCCTATAAAAATCCTTACAGTTGCTCCTTCAGTGCTACATTCTGCTCTTCTACAGCTGCAACGGTGTACAACAATAGCAACCATTACCTTAGAAATTAGCCAATATAAACAAATGACTGGCTCCTAGCAGAAGACAGACTCCAGCACAGACCTCATATAAGCACATAAGCAGGAGAAAATCCTACACATTCAGTCTTTAAGAATTGGAAATAAATACTGGGAAAAAATATTTTCAATACCGCATTACTTAAGTTTAGGAAATGAAAATATACTGTTAGTTGGTTTTAAAAATACTTTAGAAGCAATTAGTCACGTTATTGGCTTTAGTAAAGCATCTTGTTAACATCAGGGCACAGGGAACAAATTCTAAAGCCTGATATGGGAAGAAAACAGCTCTGTAAAGCGTTCAGTTGTTGGAAATTGTACCTGTGCACGTTCAGTGGCTGTGGGACACATGGCCCTGCAGAGGACCTTCTTTATGACATCTGGCAGCAAGCTGACCGTGATAAGCAGGATGATGCTAAGCCAGGCTGGACCGCTGGACAGCATCTGCATGAACACGTAGTACATCCTCTGGTAGTTCAGGAAGGGCCTGAGCAGGAGCAAAACACACACAAGGGTCAGTTTTAAGAATTCATGATTAAGTATTAGGACTATAATTTAGGACTGCCCCAATATTCAACCAAAAACTAGTCAACTAAGATTTGACTAGTGAAGCGAATACCAAAAACAAAACTACCATCAAAGCTCAAACTCCATGTGAAGCAGTAATGTTTAGTCAGTCAGTGAAAAACAGAGATACGGTTTACACTCAGTTATGCAGGGCAGGTAATGAAAAGTGCAGTGAAATGCAGACAAAGGTAGTACTTGAGTACTTTTACTCGTTTACTTGTACTGTATATCTGACAGTAGCTGTTTTTGCAGAATGCAAAATGAGCAGAAATCTAAAAAAAAAAAAAAAAAAAAATCACAAAAATGAACAAAATAAGCACCAAAATGAACAAAAACTGAACAAAATTAACTAAATAATCAAGAAAACTACAAAAATTGGGAAATTATGAAATTAACATAATAAGCACAAATGAACAAACCAAGAAAAATTCAGGAAATTAGCAAGTAAATGAACAGGGCAATCAAGAAACAGAAAAAGCCACATCTGATCTGGACTGGAAATAATGTTTATATGCTAGTCTGCTGGTTTTTGCTTTCCTTGATTGTGCTGTGTATTTGTCAAATTTATCATATAGATTATTTATTTAGTTGTTTTTATTTTTTTTTATGGCAACATGGTGGTGCAGTGGGTAGCACTCGTGCATCACAGCTAGAAGGTCCTGGATTCAGTCCCAACACCGGTCGGTGGGGTCTTTCTGTGTGGAGTTTGCATGTTCTCCCCGTGTCTGCGTGGGTTCTATCCAGGTACTCTACCTTCCTCCCACAACCAAAAACATGCACTAGGGGTTAGGTGAATTGGTCAGTCTAAATTGTCCATAGGCATGAATGTGAGGGTGAATGTTGTCTGTCTCTATGTATCAGCCTTGTAATGAACTGGTGACTCATCCAGGGTGTACCCTGCCTTTGCCCCACCTCAGCTGGGATAGGCTCCAGCACCACCCTGAACCCCCGTGAGGATTAAGGGGTAAAAAAACGGATGGATTTTTTAAATTTTACATCAAACTTTTATTTTGTTGAATTTAGCCACTTCAAATAGCCTCTTATTTAAAAATCATGTGCCCAAGATAGAGCAAAAATTAGCCATTATTAACATTTCTGACGGGACTGTCAACAAGTTACTCTGTGAAATACATATATTTATATATAAGGCTTTTCAAAGTGGTTTTGACTTTTCTGTAATGTAGCAGGATTAATCATGTTACATACAACAAGTCAAATCATTTTCTATAGCCAAAAATATGTATTTAAAAGGTGCAGTGAGTAGAATTTGCTGGCACATAGTTCCAAAAATGGAATATAACCTGCATATTTATATTCTCATTAGTGTATAATCACACTTGGAAGAACTGTTGTGTTTTTGTTACCTTAGAATAAGGCAATTACACCTACAGAGGAAGGAGGAGCCCTTCCAGAGTCTGTGTTGTTCGTACAGTAGCTTGTAATAAATAATCCAAACACTATCTCTGGTCAAGGCCTTCAGATACATGTATTTATGGTCACTGTTGACTGTTGAAATCCACTTGGATGCATATGCTGGGGAATTGCAATTTTCAACTTCAGAGGTAGCTGCCACAAAATCAAACATACTGCAACCTTAACAATGCACAATAACACTGCCTGGCCAAAAAAAGTCACCATCTGGATTTAACTGATGAAATAGGTAAGAGCCTCCACTGGATAATTACTGCGTGGGTGACTATGTTTCAGCTGTTATTTAACCCTCACTGATGCAGTGAGTAGCTTCTCATTTCTTAAACAATCATGTCAAAGACACATCATGTGGTTGTGGAAAAGATGTTAATCTGTTTCCAAAGGGTCAAAATATTGTTATGCATCAAGCAAAGAAAACATCTAACGAGATTTCTGAAACTCCAAAAATTCTGGTAGAACTGCCCAACGCATGAAAAACTGGAAGGATAGTGGAGAACCATCATCTTTGAGGAAGGGATGTGGTTGGAAAAAAATCTTCAATGATTGTGATCGGGGATCACTTAAACATTTGATGAAATCTGATCATTAAAAGAAAACCGTAGAACTCAGGGCTATGTTTAATAGTTAAAGTCACAGCATTTGCACATACACAATGTTAAGGAAACTCAAGGAATTGAGACTAAACAGCTGTGCAGCCTTAAGAAAACCACTTATCAGAGAAAAAGGGATTAAATTTATGAGGGAGCATAAAGATTGGACTCTGGAGCCATGGAAGGTCATGTGGTCTGATGAGTCCAGATTTACCCTGTTCCAGAGTGATGGGCATCAGGGTAAGAAAACAGGCAAATGAAGTGATGCACCCATCATGCCTAGTGCTACTGTACAAGCCTGTGGGGGCAGTGCTATGATGTGGGG
>JAQQAE010000454.1:0-33432 GCA_029823295.1 Pseudamia nigra
TTTCCTCAGTGCCACTGTTTCTAAACCATACAACATCGCTGGCCTCACCACCGTCTTGTACACTTTTCCTTTCATTCATATGATATTTTTCATTCATTCATATGATATGCAATACTATGCTTTGAAGTGTTATGTTATGCTATGATATGCTACAATATGTTACGTTATGCTGTGTTTTGTTAGGCTATGTTATGTTAGGCTATGTTATGTAAGGCTATGTTATGTACATTGTACTTTGCTATGCTATCCTATATTATTTTATGTTATATATGTTATACAGTACTTTGCTATTCTATGCTTTGTTATACTATGTAATGTTGTCATGTAATCTGTGTCACCTGATTTTTTTTTTTTTTTTTTCTGTCCCTCTTTTACCTTCTAGGACTCCCCTTCATTATGCAGCTGCCAGTCGTCATTATCAGTGTCTGGAGACCCTGGTGGCTTGTGGCACCGCCATCAATGCCACAGATCAGTGGGGCCGTTCTGCCCTGCACTACGCTGCTGCCTCAGACCTGGACAGGAGGTGAGGGACAGGGACGCAGTCACATCATTATGTCTCATTATATCTCATCAAACTAAAGCAGAAGTCTGCAGTCTGGGGAACTAAACCTTTTTCACACCTTGTCTCTGTTGCTGCAATGAAAATCAGGGTTGTTGCCTAATGTTACTACATATAGAAACCTGATGATTCACACCTCACTGTTTCTATGGTAACAGAGGTGATACTGAGGTTGAGCTTAGTACATATGTATATATGGCCTCTAGGAGTGAAGTTGTATAGCTCTGCATGTGGAATTTAACTTGCTTATTGGCAGTCTAGCAGACTGTCAGCGTGATCTGCTCTTTGAGCATCTTAAAGCTTTTTATCCCCCCGTGCACTCCCCCTCCTTTTTTGTTCTCCCTCCTCCACAGGCGTCGTGTTGCTCTGGAGCCAGAAAGCGAAGGAGTTCAGGCAGAGAAAGAAAAAGAGGCAGCACTGTGAGTCTGATGTTAAAACATTAAAAGCTGTGTCCCAAATTTGTGCAAAATACAACACAATCAGGTTTTTTCCCCCAGGTTTTCAGACTATGTTCAAGTCTTAGCTTGTGAATATAGGGGGTTGCGGCCCTTGCATATTAAATGTTTACATTATTCACATCATTGCCATTCCTGTTCACCAAACTTTGGAAAAACATGAGCAGATAAGAAATGGCATTGCGAGAGATCCTGAGTGTGGATGAACCATTACATCTTGAAAACATTTTTAGTTAACACTGTTCTTGTTAATTTTACATTGATTTGGCCTACGTGGGGAACCTTATAATGGTAGAGAAAAACTGGCACTTTTATTCAATTATACAGTTAAGGATCATATACTGCAAGTCGGGTGTTATTGCACCAACAGGGTTGATCACATTGTATATTAATCCTTCATTTGCCAGATGATTCATTTCTGATTCAATGACTCCAATGTCACGATTCTTGATGCATCTCAGGTAAATCTGAACATCTTTCTATTTGGAAAATGCTTTTAAATCTCAGACTACATGACTCTACAATACAAACAGCTGCTCTTTTTCATTACCAGCATCTGTGAGACTCAGCTGTGTGTAAACTTTAGAAATACTAAACATAAATCCTTAGGTAAAACTGTATTCACCGGCCTTATGCTTTGATTATGATGTTCTTTGAATAAAAATGTTCCAATGCTCATCATAATAACAGGGATCACTTATATTATCTAGCTTATTATGTATAATATCACTGTCAATATCACTAAGATAAGCTGCTTTATCTGAAGAAATAAATAATTTGACTAAAAAATGTTGATATAAAGTTGATGTGATTAATTTGAAAATGACTCCATTGCTTCCATTTATGCTTTGTAAAATAAGCATAAGAGGTTTGTAGATCTATTGAAGGGGAAAACCTAGCAAAGCAACACTATGTTTACACATATGGCATATCAATGACAAGCTCACTGACCATTAAGAAAGCTCTTTCCTCCTGAGGTCTTCATACAAACATAAACATGTGTTACAGAATTCAGGGAATGCAGACACACAGTATCCGCTTTTTTTCTCAGTTTTGCCTTCTGTGGCTGGCTGGCTGAATGCTTTGTGTCTTTTGGCCTTGCTGGCATTTGCCATAGTGTCACTTGTGAAGAGTTGTCGTTGTCGTGTTGTATCTGAAAATGTCACATAAGTATGTAATTTAAGTTATGCACAATGAAAACTTACCCAAAAACATCAGACCAACCAAGACTCACAATAGTACTGTATAACAGTGTTCAACAAGCTAAACTATAATCGGACACACTAAATATGATTATTTTGGGCTCAACAAACATATTGTACATCTCCTTACCATAACTAATACTGATTCACATGTACGTTTTCACTCTGTCTGGTTGGTGCACAGGCTAATCTCACTCCTTGCGTTCATTTTTCTCCCCTCCTTTGGTTTGGAGTATATTATCTGTGTTGTGTGAGTTGAATGACAAGCTACTTGTGTTGTTCCAGATGTTTAGAGTTCCTGCTACAAAGCGGAGCGACGGCTTCTCTGAAAGACAAACAGGGCTACAGTCCTGTTCACTACGCTGCAGCCTACGGACACAGACACTGTCTGGAACTGGTCAGTTTACATATACCACATGCTGATGTCTTTGGGCCAGTGGAGGAAATACTTTTGTGTTAGTGACTGCAGGCATCTCTCCATCGGTTGACTGATCCTGTTGTCCGCGTTTACCATGCAGCCAACATTCCAGATTTATGCATCTTGTTGCAGTGTTTAGTCTGATTTTATAAATTGTAAAAGCTTAATAATCCAACAAGAGATGGAGCTCAACTAAAGTTCAGTGTGTAAGATTTAGGGGGTCCTAACATGAACAGTTTATACAGTAACAGACTACTTCTTCTTTATCTTTTATTCCTTTTATAGGGTATTATATTATTATTTATAGGGTATAGAGGTGTATTACCAGCTCCTACTCTGATTGTGAAACAGTAAATACTCTCTTAAGATGCAAGGGCCAAATATTGGCTTTATTTGGGACATTTTGTGTTTTTAGCTGCCTCATATGTGCAGGTAGAGTATTTACTTTGTTGTAATCTCTAACTTCATGCTGTCAAAATTACACACTAAAATCTGTTAGAGTCATGTAGACTGACTGCATGTTGAGACCTTATGTCTAGAACTACTGAGGTTTTGTCATTGTGATCTGCAGTTGTTGGAAAGAGACGACACTCATCAAGACGACCCAGAGTCTCCAAACGCCAGGAGCCCCTTACACCTCGCAGTGAGTCTTATTGATATAAAACACGACTATATCCTTCTAAATGATGTACATGTGTAATTGGCACAAGTTTGATTTAAACAAGTCACTGCACAGTTGATACAATGAATGTGATTGGTTACCATGCAGTCCGTTTTCATCTGAACGTAGAAGCTGGTATTGGATGTAAACTCTGAGTTGATTGTGGTTTCAGCTACAAAGTCAGAAAATCATATACTTTCACATAAAAGCTTGCTCATTCATAGAATAGACAACATCAAAACAAAGGCACTCTATAGTGGGGCATCCACCTGGTTGAATGAAAAATGATTTGGTTTTCAATGTGATTTGTGGCGGGGAGAATTTTATGGACGGGGGTCCGGACCCCCATCCCCCCCGGGATTGACGCCCATGATATTGAATGGCTAAGTCATGACCGGTAGGTGGCTCCAACTTGTTGGAGTGGAAATTCTGACTTCGGGGAGCGTTCTAGTTAAAATTTACAACTAGGATCTTGGACATTCTGATGTTGGAGTACAAGTGAAACACACCATTAATTGGAAACATTTGTAGTAGTGTGTATAACAACCTTGAATTAGGGAGCAAAATGCTACCTCTTACAAACCTGTTTCTGAGCAGTTGAATCATATTTCCACTATTTCCACGTTATGACTAAACATAGTTAAATAGGGACTAAAAACTCAGGTTCTTGAGGCTTTATAAATGTTGTAGTTTTGGTCATCTTTTTTATGTTTTCCATTTTGTTATACCCTGTTTTGTCACTGTTCCAGTTGACCTCCAGGAGATACTCTCATATTGAGTGTATAGCTGAAATGTCTACCTGTGCCTTTGTCTCTGCCCCTGTCTGTGTCCGTTTCTGTCTGTCTCTGTGTCTGTGTCCTTGTTCTTGTCCCTGTCTCTGTGTCTTGGTGTGCAGGCGTACCATGGTCATGCCCAGGCCCTGGAGGTGTTGTTGCAGGGTGAAAGAGAGGTAGACCATGGGGACGAAGCAGGGCGGACTCCTCTGGCTTTGGCTGCTCTGCGGGGCCACACTGACTGTGTTCACACCCTCCTCAGCCAAGGGGCGTCACCGCGTACGACAGACAACCAGTTTGGACGCACTCCTGTCCACTTGGCAGGTAGAGTTCAGCTTCAGTTTTTCAGTATCAGCCCTTTCTGCGATGACTACATTTAAAGTCAGAGCACTATTACCTTTTGAAAACAGAATTTATGTGTTTCTTCTAAAAATAGAAGTCTACAGAGAGCCATTTTTAGTGCTAAAGTTAGGCACGTAACTGTCTGAATTTTACTCAGGAATTATCACAATGTGTTGTCACTGACTGATGTGCCATGTGAATGACTATTTTTGCGTTTTCGTCTCTTGTTTTCTCTCAACTTCATTAACCTCCTCCAGTGATGAATGGTCATACGACATGCGTTCGCCTCCTGCTGAATGAGTCAGACAGTGCAGATCTGGTGGATGCTCCTGACTCTCAGGGACAGTGAGTAAAATTTTTCTCTACTAATTTTTCTGTCTTCTTTTGTCTGCTCCCAAGCTGTTTTGTGTCTTTGACGTTATGTGCCGTATCCTCATCTACAGGACTCCTCTGATGCTGGCGGTGGCAGGAGGTCACGTTGATGCCGTATCACTGCTGCTGGAGAAGGAGGCCAATGTCAACTTAGCTGATAACCATGGCCTCACTGCACTGCATCTTGGGGTAAGAAACAATAAGTTACTGTGTTTGTAAGGAAGCTAGATTGTGGCATGAGATTATATAAGAATTGTGTCTAATGTGCTATTTAAGTTCTTACTTCAACTCCAAAGGGACCTTGTTTCTATTTCTGTTCACTTCAGTATTCAGTAAGCTTTTAAATACAGTAGTTTTGTGTCAGGTGGCCCTACTAGTTTTATATCTCTGCAACTTGTTTTCATTCTATAGTAAAATGGTTGGAAAGTTGAAAAAACACACCAGGCTGTGTAAAACCAGCAGTGTGCTTCTTCAATTTCTAATCGCAGCGCTCTGTTCTTTTCTTTTTAGTTGTTGTGTGGTCAAGAGGAGTCTATCCAGTGTCTGTTGGAGCAGGAAGCCTCAGTTCTGTTAGGCGACTCTCGAGGTCGTACTCCCATCCATCTGGCTGCAGCTCGAGGCCACGCCTCCTGGCTCAGTGAACTGCTGTGCATCGCCTGCTCCGAGCCGCCTTCCCTGCCCCCTCTGAGGGACCACAGTGGGTACACGCCACTTCACTGGGCCTGTTACTACGGTCAGTGTCCAACTCCTCCTTAGGCAATTTACACATTAAATCAAATGTGATTAGTTAAGGTTATGCCATGTATTTATCGCGTTTTAACCATCACTACTACTGTTTTCTCCTTAATATGGCTGTATTTTTTGCTGTTAGTAGTAGTATGAAGTAAATGCACATCAAACTAACCACGACACTTGTCTGTTGCAATTCAAGTACCGTACTCTTTGCTTGTGTGTTTGTAGGTCATGAGGGTTGTGTGGAGGTTCTGTTGGAGCAGAAGGGTTGCCGCTGCATTGACGGGAACCCGTTCACTCCTCTGCACTGCGCTGTGTAAGACACACATACTATATGACATACTATTATCACTGTGTTGTTATTTTTGAAAACTACTCCTATTTGAACATGGAATATGGATTTTAAAGGAGACATGCTACGTATACCAGCTTTTGACTCCAGAATATGTGTATTAGATTTCACCTCAAAATATCACACATGTCATTCATTGTACCAGATGTTCAAACTCCACATTTTCAGCCATTTCCAAACAGGCTGTTTTACTATGTTTGTTTTAATATAAATCAGTGACTGTGACCACACCCCTTTACAGACATTGCCATGGATACCATCATTTAGATGCCCTGCTAGGGTCAAGGGTGATTCTGGTGGTTCTGATAGTTCTCGTGGTCCTGGAGAACTAACTGAGGACAGTGACTATATTTGTGACATCACAAAAACATGGAAATTACAATTGCTTGCTATAGACCACGTTAAATGTGAAGTTTCTGTTTCTGCATAGAGTGAGTTTAATAATTATTTTCAGAGCCCTAAAAGTTTTCTGTTATAACAGAATAATAAATTAAAACATGTCTCCTTTAAGCCCTACGTGTTTAAAGTACTGTGTGTATATATTTAGTCAGGGAGCAACACGCTGATCAGTGAAATGCTCTTTTTATGTTTATGTACACAGGGTGAATGATAATGAGCCCTGTGCTTCACTGCTGCTGGAGGCGATGGGTTCAGACATCGCTGGTTGCAAGGACAGCAAGGACAGGTGAGCCTTTACCAAAGATGTATTAATATCTATTCAGTAAAAGTATCTCAAGTGTCAAAATTCTCCAAGATCTGCTGCAAACAAAAAGCAGACAAATGAAATGGAGTGAAAAGTATTTGTCTGTAGTAGAGTAGGACTATAAAACTGCATGAAAATGGCATAAAAGTCATAGTTATATCCTCTATGTCTGTTTTATTCTCTCTCCTACAGGACTCCTCTCCATGCCGCAGCCTTTTCTGGTCATGTCGACTGTGTTCAGCTTCTTCTTTCCCACGATGCACCTGTCGATGCTGTAGATCAGTTAGGTTGCACTGCACTGATGATGGCGGCTGAGAAAGGCCGAGTCGGTGTCCTTGGTAGGTGCCACTGCATTATTTGTTTGTATTAGAGGTAAGGGTTGAGTGCTTTTTGTGTAGCTGATTTTTAAAAGGTGCCCACATTTAGTTTCCTTGTTTTTGTCTTGTTCCAGAGGTGCTGTTGACCAGTGCCAGTGCAAACCTCAGTCTGACAGACAAAGAAGGAAACACTGCCCTGCATTTAGCCTGCAGTAATGTAAGTACCCACTGGGGAGGGGTATCCAGTCTCTTATTTATTGTACTAATACCAGTGTTTGACAGATTGACTTTGTCATGAAGAAAATACATTATGTAACACTTTCTTTATAGTTTATAATATCTCAGTATTTCTCTGATAAATGCCATCTCAACTTTGCATCCAAGTCAGTGTTCAGTTGGTTGAATTTCAAGATTCATGTTTAAAACTTTCATGTGAACTTTCATTTAATGTTTAAAATAATGTAACTAATGGCATTTCATTACTTTTGGAACAAATGTTTTAAACTGGGGAACAATGCTGGTAATGGGAGCTTGACAATAAAACAGGGAGCTTTACACGCCAGGTGGATGTTTTTGTTGTTTTACAAGTGATGCCTTTGCATCAATATATTCTGAGATTAAGTAAAGTTTTAATGAAGGAATATTTGGCTATAAAACTGTTAATTGTACATACAAGGTATGACTATTCAAAATTGAGACTAATGCTGTCATACAATTTTATCAAACAGACATTTTTCATTGTCTTTTTCCTTCAATATTCTCCCCTTCTGCATCAACACACCACTGCATTCAAGTCTTGTACTCATCAAAACGGTGCAGTAGGTCTTTACAACCGCTGTCGTTCTTTTGTCAACTTTTGACACAGACTCGAAACATGTTCCTTTCAGCACAGATTTTATCTTAGGAATAAGGCATCCAGAACTTCCATCATCTGGGATGTCCTCTCTGCCATCACTAAATCTATTGTTCCATTTCAAGTACATATAGTGTTCTCCATACACATCAGTGTATGTATGACTAGATTCAGCTGCTGTTTTGCTCAGTTTCACCAAAAATTTTAAGTTACTAATTTTCCAACAACTTAGTAAAAACAAATGCTCTTCAGTCAGTACTAAAGACGTCACTTGCTGAAAACTTTGAGCAGATGTGTGTGAATAATACCCAACCTTTAATACATAACACTGTGAAACTTTGAATCTCATGGTTTTATCCTCATAAATGCAGTCTTATTATTTAATAGATATACCTCATATATTGTCTAACATTTTAATAAACCATGCTCACATTTATTTTGTAACTTGCTACTCAGTTTGATTTGAATTTTTGTTTATACCCTTGGAAGCTGAAACCGAAGAGCTGCTCTTGGGCCTGACTCTTAGAAATCCTGTTCTTGTAAATTGTCATTATTTCTCTGTATGGGCAGGAATGTTGGTTGAAGTCTCTGTCTCTGATTATTTGTAATCTGACATGTGTCTCCTGCAGGGAAAGGAGGACTGTGTCTTGTTGATCTTAGAGAAACTGTCTGACTCTTCACTCATTAATGCGACAAATGCAGCACTGCAAACGTGAGTGTCTGAAGTGTTACCAGTGGTAGGTTGGGATTGGAAATAGGTTGTGAGGTCTTTTTATTCTGTCACTTTTTTTTTCCCCCAAAATTCAATCTGACATAATTTTGTCTATTTTGTTTGTTTTTTAAATGTATTTTTTGATCATTTTGTTCAGTTTGAATTTTAAGAAAAATTTTGTTTATTATTTTGTTAGATTTTCTTTACTGTCTTCATTATTTTGCTTTTTTTTTTTTGTTTTTGTGAATTTTCTTATTTATTTTGCTCCCTTTTTTAAAACCGTTTTTCATTGTTCATGTTTTCATTTTTTACATAGCCTATGTTTTATATTTAAATAGTAAAAACATAAAATTGCGATGTTATGTCAAGTTTTGAGTAAATGTCTGATAGAGACACCACACTTCTTTTTTGAATCTTTGGCCAAAACATTTAGGAAACGCTGCTTTAGAGAATGTAATGTAACACAATACATCAACTTACAGTGTATAGCATGAGACAAGATAAGCAGAAAAAAAAAAAATCTGTATCATGATATAAATTAATGAACACTTTTTCCCCACTTTTATACTATGACTCCTGTTTGTTTTTTAGCCCTCTCCATCTGGCGGCTCGCAGCGGTCTGAAGCAGGCGGTCCAGGAACTGCTGTCTCGGGGAGCCAACGTTCAGACAGTGGATGAGAATGGTAGGATGAACCCGGCCTTGTATCCCGAAGAAATATGAAAATCACAGTCTGCACGTCACTAGGACTGTGTGCATGAATATTCCAGTTCTGCTTCAGCATGAACTTTATTCGACTTATAATTTTAGTATGATTTTTTTTTTTTTTATGTGCTACTGCAAGTGAATCAGTCTTTCTCAGGGTTCCCGCTGAGTGTGAAAAGAGATTATATTAAGTTTATTTTTCATTTTTAACTTTTTACCTCCACTGTCGTCAAATCAATCTTAATATCCTGTTCACAAGAGGTCTAATCTCCCAGTTTTCCATGCAGGCATTCATAGATGGAGACCTTTAATTATGGCCGACATGAATTGGCATTTCCAAAACTATCAGAATAATGCATGTTGATTAATGAGTGTGGTGACGATAACTGAATAGTGAACATTCTGTCGTACTGATGAGAAAGAACTAGAGCTCCTTAAGTCATGCCTTGCCTGCATATACTGACAGTTAATCAAAACTTATAGTTTGAGGTTTGTTTCAAAGCCCAATTAGTTATTTTTTTAATCACAACAGACCCTGCAATTTTTGTGAAAAAGACGATATCAAAGCAAGTTGTCAAGAATAAATTGTTGCCAATTTTAAGTCAGTAATGGGTATGACCCGCATTCGCTTCAATACAGGTGGTAATACTCTGACATGCTTCACACTAGGTGACTGGTCCTGCGTAGGGTGTGTGTGGTTCCATTCCTCCTGGGACTTTGTTGCTGATCTGTCTTCTGGGGGTGTTCTTCTGATTGGGGGTTGGGGTCTGGCACTCGGGGTATGGCGACCATGGCAAGACATTTGTCCCTCGTGCCTGCATATGCACCGTTGTGATGCTTATGGGATGAGGCTGAGCATTGTCCTGCTGGAGGACTGTTGTGTCATGGTTCATCCCTTGAATGTTGTGGCATTTTGGCTTTCACAAAAATGTACAAAATTGAAAGTGGTGGCCTTTTTCATGGCTTTTTATAAGGTTTGTAAGCCACTCTTTAAAATCTCACCCTTTTTATATTGTTGGAATGGCACTTGGTCCAGTTTTTGCAAACTGAGTATCCATGTGCAGTGATGCATGTCAGCAGTACAATACACCAACTAAACAACACCCTGACATCCAACAAAAATAAATATAACTCTCCCATAACTCTGTTCTGAGAAAAAAAACAACACTCTGCTTGAAAGTTTTCATTGACTATCAGTGTACTTCAGGTGTTTAACATGTGCACAGGCCTATTATAAATGGAATTCTCATGGTTTGCAATTTTATAAGAAAAGGAGCAAATTGAAAAAAACACTGGACTAATGATCATAATCAGTCTGTTTTATTTTGACAGTGGACAGTGGAAACCCTGAGTAAACTTTATACAGCTTCCTGTTTATTTGCTTGCATCTTGTTGTTGTGAATGTATTTGCCCTGTAGACGTCTGCAGTGGTCGTCCACGTGCCCTGTGACCCCCCCTACATTTGTGTACCGTCAGCTGGCTGAAGACTAATGGAATGCTGCTCCGTCCCTCCTTTGTCTCCTGTTCCCGTCTCTGCTTCGCCTTCCCCGCTTCCTCCATGTCTTCGTCTCGCTCTCCTCCTCCTCTTTTCTCCTTTTTGTTTCCATCCCGTCCCTGTCCCCCGATCCCTCTGTCTCTCTCTCTCTCTCTCTCTCTCAGGTCTGACCCCTGCTCTGGCTTGTGCTCCTAGCAGAGAGGTGGCTGATTGTCTGGCTCTCATTCTGGCTACCATGATGCCTTTCTGCTCCCCTTGCAGCTCCGGGGCTCCCTCCCCAGGCTCCTTGTTGAGGCACCTGCCAAATCAGGGGGGTAAAGTCCCTGGCACCGGCCCCCGGGGGCCACGCAGCCCCAGGAACCCCTCCGGACCTTCCAGCGAGGGAACCACCGAGAACGACTCAGAGGACTCGGAAACCTTCTGACCTTTCCAAACCGACTCTCTACCCTCCTACCTCAAAGTGTGTGTTTGACATTTGTCCAAGAGCTGGGCGATACAACCATAATCTTATCACGATAAACATTTCAGGTTGATATCAGTAATTCATGATAAATGTCAAATTGATCATGATAATTATTAGATGATTTCTGTTCTGGAGTAAAAGTTAAAGAAACAAGGCACTTCTTTTGCTTCCTAAAAATAATTTAAAACAAAAAATAAGTTGGAAACTACATAAAAAATGCTAAAGTCACAAGATGAAAACTATTGCAGATGCAAAAAAGCAAAAACCACATTGCATAAAATCTGTGTAAAACACCAAAAGACGCAAAATTATGAAAACAATGTAAAATCCTCACAAAACACAAAAGACAAAAACATAAATGGTGCAATAAAAAAAATGTATGTCACAAGACAAATAAGAAGACACCAAAAGGCCAAAAAACATAAGATCCAAAATGTAAATGGTACAAGTTGAAAACTTTGTAAAAGACATACCAAATATTGAAACAAAATGCACCAGTAGTCTATAAATGTTATGATTTTGAGTTTTTTCTTTTGTTCATTTAAGTTATGTTTCATATAAACCAGTTCTTCATAAACAACACACATTCAAAGATTTCGTAACTAAAACAATGTTACCAAGGTTTATTTTAGGTAAGGTATGGCACTGTAATAAAATGTTTGTCGCTTGGATTTATCAGAAAATATCAACGTCTGATGTGATGCCCACAGTATTTATAGAAAACAAGGACAGACCTCATGTGAGATCACTCATGGGTTTTCCATAGAGCCATCTGGAAGCTCAAATGAGTCTCTGGGTGTTGTCATACTGCCACCACCGACTGCTAACGCTGATCCAAAAATGGACTTGGGAGTGTAGTGTGAGTGGAGCTGAGGTGAGTTAAATGAAATGGTGAAGCCTCTGCCTCAAACACACCTGTCAATTAAACCTATGGCCTTAATTATGCACAAATATCAGCGTCTGGATCATCAAAACAGACTGGTTGTAAACATGTTTATTCCTCCCAAGCTGTGGGCATCCAAGATGCTGTCCGTTCATTCCCTGTGGAAAACTGCTCAGCAGAAAAGAAAAAAAATTAAACTATTTCTGCATTATTTCCTGCTACACAGGTGTACTAGGGCCATTGTGCACATATATTAGTTGTCCTACCCCCGCGCTTTCCCTATTTTTTGAGCGTTTAAGATATTTCAAACCTCAATGTTATAAAAACTGATTATTTCCAACCTATTTTGCAGCTGTAGGTGTCCTGTCAGTACTTTTACAGATGTCTGTTTTATCATTGTGATCTACGGGGTAAATGCTCTTTTTGCTGGAATTACCAGCGAGTGGCCACTGGGGGAATCGGCCATCTGATTTACTGTTCATTTGATACTTCCATTTTTTCTGCTGTAAAGTTTGTAAATGTAAATTCAATCAATCAACTTTATTGATCCCACAAGGGGAGATGCACATTCCTACCACTCAGAGGTAGAGGCGGCAGAAAACGGGTTCGCATCACCCTTAAGCAGTGGGGGAAAAATATAACATTGGGAAGGAAGAGTGAAAAAAAAAACATATCTGCTTAATTAAGCTGTTTGCAAATTGGCTAAATATTTATATTCAATCAATCAATCTTTATTTGTATAGCGCCAATCATAATCGCCGATTATCTCTAGGCGCTTCACAATTCAAGGCTGAAATCTCATCAATCAATCATCAAGCATATATTAATATTAATTAATATATGCTAATCAGAATAAATGCATCTTATGTTTTAGGTTTGCATTAAGAAAAACAGGTTAATTGGTCACTCTGAATTTCCCCGAGGTATGAATGTGGGTATGAATGGTTGTATGTCTATATGTGCCTCTGGCCCAGGTCGTCATTGTAAATGAGAAATGGTTCTCAACTGACTTACATGGTTAAATAAAGGTTCAATAAATAAATAAATAAAATAAAAATCTTAACTCATCATCACGTAGCAAACACAAATATGAAGAATTTGCTACTTAGCACATTGACAGGTGACCAGCAAACACTACAATGTCATCAAATGGTGAAAAAGTGAAAGAAAAATAGTTTGTCTGGTAAATGCCACATCTTACCTAATGTACGAATATAATAAACCACAGTAACATTTATTTCATGTCCTGTTTAAAACCCAGTGTCAACAAAGTCGATCCTAAAAACAAGGGAAAAAAAGTCTTATCACAATGTAAAACTATATCATAATAATTATTATTTTATCGTCCAGCTCCGCTTTGTCCCCTTGTGGAGAGATGCGATGTTTTATTCAGAGTGAGGGGGGTAGAGACTTGGTGGTGACACAGTGTCTGTATTTCCTGCACTGCATGTGGGGAACTTGTACAGAATCCCTTGGCTGCTGAAAACAGCTGGAGACCCTACTGCTTGTTTTTTTTTAAGTTCCCTCGTCTAAACCCAGTGAGCGGAGCAGCTGCACTGCCCTGGACCCACTGACTACTGCCGCCATGACGAACGCTGCCTCTTCAAACTGTGTTTAAAAAAGAAGAATCTGATCCGGACCAAATACGGCTTGGGTCTGCATGTTTGTGTGAATTTACACCATGGTTCATTCTTTCTATTCACGGGTGCTTAAATCCAAACCGACCTCGGTACTTTGTCTCTGCACGGCACAGCAACTCGCCTTGGAGACTTGTCTGTTGTTAAAAAAAAGCCATTTTTAACTGGTTGTAAAAAATGAAGTAGACAATTAAGAGAGTTAAATGTAAATTAAGTCTTTTTTATGATGTTTGGCTTGTTGTACCAAATATTTAACTTCCATACATAGAAGATCTTTGGTGACCCTGTCCCCACGATTTAACACTGCTATACAAAACATTTAACAAACATGCGTAGAAAGAAGCATTGTGTTGCCCTTTTATGATGAACTGAACATAAGATTTAATGAACCTAAAATAGCCACATTTGTTTTATAGCTTTATGGTGAGAATCCTTTTTACAGATATTGCAGAGATGCTCCAAAAAAATCGACACTGGCTTGAAACATTTGCATTAAAACTCAATGAACAAGAGGGAAGTAATCAGAAGAGTGTGCAGACATTGAAGAAGTTCAACAGATCTAGTTTTAGCATCTAAGGAGAACAGTTTTCAGACCTGGTTATCAAGTGAGGGTGGACCGTGATAGGTTAAAATGTGCATTAATAGTAATTTAAATGCACAGTATGTTGCATTTACAGCTGAAAATATCTCAAGTGATCATGCCTACATTCTGCGATTTATATTATTGTAACAGACAAATTCAGAGAAATCTGCACTTTATTTACTCAAACAGTCCACTTTATTTTTTGCCAATCAGAATCAGACATATTGTCATACAAGTGCAAGTACAATGAAATTCAAACCTTAAAATGCATGAAGTAAAGTAAACACCCACATACCACATGTACAACATACATACAACATGTAAAACAGTAATCAGTGCCGTATTTCTTTTACAAAATTATTAAAGTTTCAAATGAGAATCAAAAGACATTATGTGAATATATGTCACTAAATGTGATGTGTATGAAGCTGTTTTATTCTTTACACTATTTCATTCAGTTCCTTCTGTGTATGTTCAGGGCTTTTATTGTGAAAAGGTCTTCTGAGGATTAGATTTATAGACGTCCAGCAGCAGAAAATACATACTGTATGTTTAGCGTGAATGATCCTCAGCCCTGTTGCCACTGTTCATGAGGACAATTTACAACAAAAACACTCCTGGGCTTAAATTGTAAAACTCGTCCAAATCTATTGTGCTTATGTTTGAGTGACTACATTGTATAAGGGCAGCATTATCTTCACGTTCCCTCTAAAACTGCGTTTCCCAAACCAGATCCAGATCAGGACTCAATGAAGAGTGGAGACTTTGTACTGGGCCACCAGTTTGTGTATTTCATTACTTTTTGTTTATGTTCTTTATTATTTTTGTTTGTTCTTCACTATTTTGTGGATTATTTTGTTCATTCTTGCTCATTTTGTGAACAGATAGAGGTTTAGCCTTTAAACAGTACCATGTGCTCAAATTCAGTAGTTAAGAGGTAATTTGTGGCTTATTGAGTTCATTTTACTTCCTCTTTTAGGCAACTTTGTTAGTTTTTGTTTTCTTTATTATTTAGCTCATTTTGTGAACAGTTTGAATTTTACCCTGTAACAAGCAGAGTTTACAACCTAAAATTCTCAATTTCCATTTGTACCACATGCATTTTGATCAAGACTGTTCAGAAATTTAGCAAAAGTCTAAGTTAATTATGCAGTGGATTGTGGATTAATGTGTTAATTTTTGTTAATTTTCTTGGTATTTTGCTAATGTAGTGTTCAGTCTGTGGCTTATTTTATTTTTATTCATGTCCTTGAGTATTTAGTTTATTTTATTGATTGTTTTGTTCATATATGGGATTACTTTTATGTTATTTATTTATTTTTTTTTCATTTTTGACCATTGCGCAGATTATTTTGTTTATTCTGTGAATGGTTTGAATTTTAGCCTGTAATGAGCACAGTGACAGGCTCAAATTCATGATTTCCCTCTTTAATTCAAACAAAAGTTTCAAGTTGATATTTTCCCCAAAGTCAAAAAGAAACATGCAATTATTTTGTGGATTAACTTGTTCATTTTTGTTAATTTTCTCAGAGATTTTAATCAATATTTTCTTTATTTTGTTATTTACTGTACACTTTTCTAATTTTTTTTTGTTCAATTTGTGGTTATTTTGTTTATTTTTTATTGATTTTCTTGATTATTTAGTTCATTTTATTCACTGTTTTTTTTTTAGGTTACAGAGTTAATTTTGTTATAACATCAAATCAAAATGACATTCAGTCTTCATTATCCACCTTATTACTTTTCACATTTAAATGGTAATATACAGTGGTATGGAAAAGTTTGAGCACCCCTGAGAATTTCTATTGTTTTCATTTATAAATCAGTAGGTGTTTGGATCAACAATTTCATTTTGATCTATCAAATAACTGATGGACACAGTAATATTTCAGCAGTGAAATGAGGTTTATTGGATGAATAGATAATGTGCAATATGCATGAAAACCAAATTAGACAGGTGCATAAATTTGGGCACCATAACAGAAAAATCACATCAATATTTAGTAGAGAGAAATTCCAGCCTAGAGATGTTTCCTTTGGCTTGTAATGAGTGTCTGGATTCAGGATGAAGGTATTTTGGACCATTCCTCCTTACAAAACATCTCCAGTTCAGTTAGGTTTGATGGTTGTTGAGCATGGACAGCCCGCTTCAAATCATCACACACATCTAAAATGATATTCAGTTCTGGGGACTGGGATGAACATTCTAGAACATTGTACTTGTTCCTCTGCATGATGCCTGAATAGATTTTGAGCTGTGTTTTGGGTCATTGTCTTATTGAAATATCCAGCCTTGGCATAACTTCAGCTTTGTGACTGATTCTTGAACATTATTCTCAAGAATCTGTTAATATTGAGTGGAATCCATATGACCCTCAACTTTAACAAGATTCCCAGTACCAGCACTGTCCACACAGCCCCACAGCATGATGGAACCGCCACCAAATTTTACTGTGGGTAGCACGTGTTTTTGTTTGAATGCTGTGTTCTTTCGCCGTCATGATTATCACCCCTTGTTATGACCAAATAACTCAATTTTCGTTTCATTAGTCCGTAGCACCCTTTTCCAAAAGGAAGCTGGCTTTTGTAAATGTGCTTTTGCAAACTTCAAGTAGCCCTGTTTGTAGCATGTGTGCAGAAAAGGCTTCTTCCGCATCACTCGTCCATATGGCTTTTCGTTATGCAGAGTGCGTTGAATTGTTGAATGATGCACAGTGACACTGTCTGCAGCAAGATGAAGTTGTAGGTCTCTGGAGGTGGTCTGTGGGTCGTCTTTGATCGTTCTCACCATCTTTCGTCTTTGCCTCTGATATTTTTCTTGGTCTGCCACTTCTAGTCTTAACCTGAACTGTGTCTGTGGTTCTTCCATTTCCTCACAATGGACACTGACCGCTAAAATCTCTGTCATAGCTTTTTGTAGCCTTCTCCTGAACCATGATGTTGAACAATCTTTGTTTTCAGATCATTTGAGAGTTGTTTTGATGACCCCATGTTGCTCCTCTTCAGAGGAAAGTCAAAGAGAAGAACAAGTTGAAGTTGGCTACTTTAAATCCCTTTTCTTATGAGCCTGTTTATCAAGTTCAAGGGTTAATAAGTTCACTAAACCAATTTTGTTTCCCAACTAATTAGTGCTAAGTAGTTACAGGTTTTCAAATCAACAAAATGACAAGGGTTTATGCACTTGTCTAATTTGGTTTTCATGCATTTTGCACATTTTCTGTTGATCCAATAAACCTCATTTCACTGCTGAAATATTACTGTGTCCATCAGTTATTTGATAGATCAAAATGAAATTGCTGATCCAAACACCTAGTGATTCATAAATGGAAAATAATAGAAATTGTCAGGGGTGTCCAAACCTTTTCATACCACTGGACATAAATAGAATGTCATTTACAGTGAACAGGAGCAATATTAAGGCAGTGTATGATGATTTTTGTCTGGTTTGGGTCACACAGAGGTGCCACATTTGGGTCTTGAGCTGAAACTGTTTGGGAAACAGTGCTCTACAACTGATGTGTATGTAATGGTTGTTTCGTGGAGACGGGGTCGATTCTTTAGGGTCACATGAAGAGGTACACGGGGCTCACTGCGACATTTCACGCAAAAACTGAAGCACAAAGTTTTGCTGAAATGTGAAAACGGACAGCTGAAAACAGAAAGCCGACTCTACAGCACACTGAGGAACACAGGGTTTGTGCAGAGTTAAAGCTGAGATTAAGACTTTAGAGATTTATGCATTTTCTTCTCCTGCACTGTCCTGACCCCATGTCGACCCCCGCTTGCACCAGTGCACGTTTGCACATTTACACACCAGATTTGTTTTTTTTACCTTCAAATCTAATCCTGAATGTGGAATTATGCACCATATCCAAATTCCTGAATGAAGAAGCGCTCCTCAGTTCATTGTAGTGTTTATTATGTAACACATGATGGTACAAATACTGCCAGCACTTAAATGTACAATAAGAACACAAGGCCTTGACCACTTCCCTCCCTCCCACCCCCCGTTTATCTACCTGCCAGCTACGTGCCATTGTCTCCAACGTGTCCAGTGCCTTGATGTCGATGAGTTTAGTGTCTTTCAAATGTATCCTATGTTTGTAAAGTCTAATATTATGACTGAAAGGGTCAGTTTACCCAAATTACTCAGTAACTTCTATTAGTTTATCCCTCGTGGTACTGAGTGGTCCATATTTAGAGATGTCTGCCATAAAGCTGTTCTATAAAGTCAACTGTTTGATTTATAAGTGGAAAACTCTGGAGCAGAGATATAGGGTGTCTGCAGATATTTGACAAATAATACTGTTTAAGAACCTGTCAACATGATTTTTAACAAAATTTATGAGGGATGGTCTTAGATAATTGTGTTCTGGTGGTTTAGTTAAATATATAAGGGCTACAGTTTGAAAATAACCTTAAAAATTGTGTTCATGCATCCTTATTTGAGACTCAGATGAGCATTTCATTGTGATATCAGGGTAAAAACTTTGTGCCAAATTATCAAACCTACTTATAAATGGCGAAATATGTTAAATGAAACTTAAAGGAGACATATCATACCCCATTTTAATAAGGTAATTTAATACAGATACAGAGATTGTTCATCCTACCATGTCCATATGCTCCTTTTCTTATAATACAGACTATTAATTGTATGTTGCTTTAAATGCAAATGAACTCCCATTGACCACGCTTCCCCTCTGTGCCATGGACTCCATCATTATCCCTGAAAGTCAGGACAGTTTTGGTGGTTTATAACAAATATAACTGGACAGAAATGACCAGCGCTGTCAGTGGCTGTTGTGTTTGGTGCAGGTGGAGTCAGAGAAAATGGCTCTGCCCATCCCGCTTTTATCTGTGCCGCCATCTCGCTCAACCAATCAGCTCTAAGAAGAAGAGCACGTAGGAAATGAATGCAGAATTGCTAAATAAAGTACAGTACAAATGAGGGATGAGGTGCAGTGCAGAGGCACAATAATGGAGTTGTTTCTGGTCCAGTTCTATAAAAAGGGAGTGTTTTTTCCCCTCCTTTGAGAGATAGTTTTGATACTTTAACATTATATTTAGAGCCCCTAGACCTGCTTTATGATAGGAAAATTCAAAGCGTAATGTTTCACATTATGTCTCTTTTAAGTACTGTACATTTCAGGGTGGCATACCATTCACATACGATTCACCATTCATTACTCTTTTCTGGCAGTTGTCAATTCAAACAATCTAAAATCAAGATATATTTTAATAATAATAATTTTGATCTCAACTGTCAGCCTCTTTTCTTTTTTGTCACCCTCTTCCCTCAGTCTTCTTTCTCCCATCCTAAATCGGACACTCTTTTGAATGGCAATTGAGAAGAAATGTGAAAAAATAGCAACATTTTCAGAGGGGGGTTGTAATTTTGACCTTATCTGTGGCTTTCCAGCGTGAAATTATTTGCGTGAAATATATGAATTTAAAATGTAATAACAGATCTAAAAGTCAGAATAGACATTTATCAGAAACACGGACTGGGATACATGAAATTAATCCTCCACATGTTCATATTTAAGGCAATTGCAAGGCCTCGTTTTGGTGAGGTTCCAGTCTGGAATTGTGAAGCCCCGAGATGTAATCTTGGATTATAATTGATGCAATACAAATACAACTGAAGTGAATCATATCTGCAGACGTGAAAACATTTGAATCCTTGTCAAGTATCTGCAGACATCCTGTGATACCCTGTAGATACTAGATTCAATAATCCAAAGCACCAAAACAAAAAGAAGAAATGATGTGCAAGCTGACACGCACTGAAGACTCTTAGTCATCAGAAACATGTAAAGGTCGGTGTTTACAGTTTCACCATTATGTCACATGATCAAAAAACAACTAGAAGGAACTGGAGATGAGCTTGTGTGGTCAATCAAGATTAGAATAAAATAAAAAAATTATATATTTAAAACGGAGTGAAGGTGAAAGATTTCTAAAAGCAAACCTAACAGCATGACTATGGTAGATACCACGAGACGCTGTAATGGGAGTGAACTGATTCTTCAGTGTGTTGAGCATAAGGTGTGATGTTCGGTTTCCTTCAGATGATGAATTTTGAGAGGTTTCTTCTCTGTGAGGGACCATTGCGGACATTTTCTCTCCTTACAAAGGCTGACAGGTTCTGAATTTTTCTGTTTTGTCAACAGATCTACACGTCTGTCATTTTAAATCTTTAAAAAAAAAAAAAAAAAACTGGGTACATATGAACAAGTTTTGAAACAAGCAGATAAGGAAGTAGTTTCTGTCACGGATATTCAGGAGCTATTTTGTGGAATCATTTTGGTTTATCTTTACATGTTGACAGTAAGAAAAACCCAGAATCTGAGCGGCCGTGTCCTTTTAAACTGGTTTCGTTTGTTGGTGTGAGAATCTTTCCTTAGGTACTGATATGAAATTACTGAACTGATTCTGTAAATAGTGTCAACATAAAGCTTTGTATGAAAAAAAAAAAATCCTCCACCGACGCACAGACAGCACTGTTGGACACGACTTGAAAAGCACACGTTTAACGAAGCAGTGTTTCCTGCCTCTGTGGCTGAGCTGAACCTGTATTATTAGCCAGTATTAAAACTCCCACCAGAAAATGAGCTTCACCAGTCCTGACAATCGCTGTCGCCGTGTGTCTGATGGTTTTCATACCAGTTCCTGATGCAGTACAACATGCTGAGGGCTGTTTGTCAGCTACCCTTCGTTTTTATATAAACTGTACCATTTAAAAAAACAAAACGTGTGTGTGTGTGGTGTTTTCTTTCTCCTGGAATCGGAGTATGGTTCACTGTAATGTTTCTCCACATTTAACTCTAAACTATGCAGGGTTCCCACGTTTCCTGGGAAACCTGGAAAATAATTGACTGATTGTCCAGTCATGGAAAATATCTGGAAAATTTAAAAAAAAGTCAAACGTCCTGAAAAAGCTTATGATGTCCTGGAAAATTATTATTGCTTATTTTGTTGATTTTTTTGTTAAATTTTGGTTTTATTTAGCTCATTTTTGTTAACTTACTCGATTATTTTGCTGTATTTTTTGCTCATTTTGTTGCTGATTTTGTTGAATTTTTTGTTAAATTTTGGTTTCATGTTTTTCATTAGTTAAATTTATTTTGTTAATTTTTATTAACTTATTTTATTCATTGTTGCTTATTTTGTAGTTTTTGGGTTATATTTTGGTATCATGTTCATTTAGCTTGATTATTTTGATCATTTTTCTGATTTTGATGCATATTTTGATTTTTTTTGGTTCATTTTTGTTAACGTACTTGATCACAGAGTAAAAATAATCACAAAATATATGAAAAAATGAAAATGAGCAAAATAATCAAAATATTAAAATAGAATAATCAAGATAAAGAAAGCAAAATAACAAAATTAAAAGAACAAAATTAGCAAAATAAAAATTTACACATCAGCAAAATTAATAAAAATAAGCAAAATAATTCATAACACATTGAACAAAATTAGAAAACTAAAATATTAATAAAAAATAAGAAAAATTAAGATAAAATATAAAAATAAGTAAATAATTTATGGAAAAAACCCCCAAATAAATAAAAATGAGCAAAATAACCAATAACAAAATGAGCAAAATAATCAACCAAATATTAACAAAATAAGAACAAAAATCATCATGACAACAGCAAAATAAGGAAATAAAAGCAAAAATAATTAAGAAAGCAAATTGAACAAAATATGAAAAATAAAATGAACAAAATATGTAAAAATAAGCAAATCATTTATAAAATATAAACAAAACAGAAAAAAAGTCAAGATGTCAACAAAATAAAACGACAACAAATAAACAAAATTAGCAAAAAATGAATGTCACAAAAATCTTCAACAATCTCAAGTGAATAAGCTAAATACACGTACAACGCACACATATATGCTCAATGGCCACTTCAATTCAAACACTTGACCTTTTTCACCAAACCGGTGCTGGTGCTTTGTTCAACCGATACGCCAGGTTTCGTGAAGCTGCTTCATGAGTTTTTGACTTCGAGCTGAGATGGACAGATGACCTCGAGCGCTCTACCTATGACTCATCTCTGCCAGCGTCATCTTTAATCAGTTTCTCCCACATAACCCGCAACAGACAACAGCTTTGAAATTAATGTTAATAATCCTTTAATACTTACATAATCTCTGTACATTTACAAACATTAAATTACATGAATTAGTTTATTTATTAAACTATCACCACAAGACTGAATGTTGCCAGTGCTTTGTTGAAACTGTTGGACTCATGGCACAAATAAAAACATAAATTACAACTGCATAATACTGAAATGCGTCCCTGGTGATAAAAACAGATGGTTCATGTTCCAGTGCATTGATACTGTGCTGTATACTGGTCAGGCTTAAGTCCATATCATAATGTTTTACAGCATCCAGTGTGCGTTAGGGTCTCGGGTAGATCTACCAAACTGAGGAGACTCTCTAGGACTGACTTCTGTCCATCAGAATGTCTGGTGTGTATTAGTCTGTTTGGACATCTGTGCACCGCTCAGCAGTTGATGCCCAGGCTGGTCCAGTGGTCTGGGACCATCAGGAAGTACTTGTCCATCGCCTCACAGAAACGAGCTCTGTACAGCTCTGGAGACACAACGGTGGGCATCCTCCCTGAGGACAAAACACAACAACACATCAGAGACAGAGCATTGAAAAACAACAACACATCAGAGACAGAGCACTGAAAAACAACAACACATCAGAGACAGAGCATTGAAAAACAACAACACATCAGAGACAGAGCATTGAAACACAACAACACATCAGAGACAGAGCATTGAAAAACAACAACACATCAGAGACAGAGCATTGAATTCACAAAGCAACAGAGTTAAGAGTCTTTCTTCTGAATTCATCTTTTATTACATGTTTCTAACTCTTTCTCAACTAAATCTAAGCAATTATTAGTGTTTTTATAGGGAATATCTATAGAATCCAGACTGGAAAAATGAAAATTAAGATATAATGCAGTTCTATGAAAATTTGCTTTGACAGTGTGAACACATACAGTATTTTATATTTTGTCTGGTCAACTTGATGCCTCAGCGCGACAACCACAAATTCATGTATACATTGACTGCACATTATGTTCCCTGTATCCAGAAGTGTTATTTACTATTGAAGCCATAACTCTGATTTAGATCTTGCACTGTGATCCTGAGTTCCTACAGCTCTGTCAGTGATATTTGAATGACAAATGATTTGGTCACATCCAAACCAGTGATGTACCTAGAACCTGTTCTGAGCATTTCCTACTTTGAGAAGCACTGTTTTTAAACATTTCAGTAATTTGCTTTAAAATATGCAGATGGTCTCCCTCATACTCTAAAACACATTCCAGATTAACCCAAAGAATAAATGCACATTATATTAAGGCTTAAATGTTGGTTAAGGGTTTATTTAAAGTTTTGAGCTTTATTTAAAAACTGTACTAAAAGTCCCTGACAGGTTTAGACATCCTTCCTACTTTGCAAATGATCATGGTGTTTGAATTCAGAAACATTGGTTTTTTTTGTGTGTGAAGTGTTTTTAAGGAACACCTTTAAAGATAATGGTTCATCATTTGGGGACTTGTATGGTTGATTTGGAATGATTATTCACAGAAACAGACAAGTTATTTGTCTTCACAGGTTTTATTGAGAAATATAATTTTTTCTCCTGTCGCAGGCTTCAGTCGGCTCCTCTTCTGGCTGAACAGCTGTCGTTAGCTCAGAATGAAACGTGATGAGCCGATGACACACACTGAAAGACTGAGCCAATGAAAAGTTTTGAAACGTTCTGAAGCAATGAAGCGCGAAGTAAAACAGCGATGACGTTCGAAGCTTCGAACGTTATCGGTCACGTGGCACTGGTGTTTTGATACAAGCTCCGACATAGTGTTTCGAATCACTCCGCTTCAGGAAGAGTGACACAAGCTCCAAAGCCTCGGGATCATTTGCCCATCACTAAGGACTATACTCTCTTACTGGATGCTGCAAAATCATAGTTTATTTTAAATCACATTGTATTTAAATTATTTTTAACTAATTTTAGACCTAAAGTGCCCCTAGAGCAATTGTTGGATCATACTGCAGAGCCTATGTTAAGATTTGACCAAACAACCCCCTCTATGGTTGAGGTGAGAGTCAAATGCTCTGGTATCACAAACTGCAGTACAGTCAGCGTCCACTGGGGGCTGAATCCAAAAGTGAGTCGATCCCCACAGAGCTTCATGTTACAATGTCCAACTTTAGAGCAGAAATTAACATGTTTACAGCCTGGTACAAACAACAGTTTTGGTTTCAATAGTCTATCTCGACCTCTGTGAATGCTGTACAGGGTGTGAATTTTTATACAACTTGCCCGTGTAGCTGATTCAGACACTGCTGTTTGTGCATAATAAGGGAACTAACAACGTTCGTACTGTCAACAATGAAATACATGTCAATGTAAATGTCAAAAGCATTGCATTATTTAGATTGCTTGAACTGTTTCCAATGTTGGGTTGTAGAAACTTCACTCCATTGTTGCTCACTAGGCCTAAATTGTGACCAGAAATGCTATTTTTATGTGCATGTTACAATGTTCAATACCAATAAATGTCTTTTTTTCAAGGTATATGTGCATTATTAAACAATAATTAGGTTTATAAAGGTGGAATAAAATGAGCAGAAAAAGACATTGCATTAGTGACAGTCATCTGTGAGACAGTTAATCATGACAAAATTCATCATGCGGATTCACATGCACCTTGACCTCCCAGGATTCCTGTGGATTTGACGACCATCTCCAGTTTCTTATCCCAGGTAAATGTCCTGATATAATCTGCAGAAAGAGGAACAGTGAACAATAAACAATGATGAATAATAAAACAGTCAACAAAATGACCAAAGACAGACCATACAATGAAACAAAATCAAGAAAATGAATTAAAAAAAAAATAAAAAATTAAAGCAAACAATAAGTTTGGGGAGGATGAGTCAGATGAAGCTGTGCCACTTCTCAAAATATCTTGTTTTTTCTTTTTCTGATTTCCTGATTTTATTAGTTTTGGTGTTTTTATTTATTTTGTTGACCATTTTATTCATTAGATTTGTCAATTTTGTTCATTTTATTCATTATATTGTTCACTTTGTTCATTTTGGAGTTGGCGTTAGTTCATTTTATTTTATAGAGTTCTCATTTTTGTTCATTTTATTTATTAAATTTTTCATTTATGTTCATTTTATTTATTACATTTTTGTTCACATTATTTATTATAGTGCTCATTTTTGTTCATTTCATTTACCATTTTATTCATTCTTGCGCACCGATTCAGTACTCGGGACTAAACATGTACAGCAGATGTCCAAGTTTCTGTTGTACAGCAGTCAGTCATCCTAATCCTTTTGTTCATACGCTGTCACTTTTCAGGCTTTTTGACAGAAACTAAACTCAGAGACGCTCTGACCTATGATCCCGACCACCAGCTGATCTGTGGCATCGTCTCGCCCCACCAGCAAGGAGTAGTCGATGATGAGGTGGCTGGAGAGAAAGTAGGCGTCGCTGTGGATGGCAGCGCGGAGGATGGCCTTACAGTGGGAGCGGATGTACAGTGGGTTGTCATGGATCAGCTTCAGAAGGTTCTCATCCAGCAGAACCACCTCACAGCTCTCCTTCCCTGAGTCCGTCTTCACGTTACGGTTTCGCAGAGATCCTTTGAGGTCAAACACCTGAAGAGGACATGTCACACACCGTGTTATATTAACATGACAGATTTTTACTTATCAAAGCCTACGTCTGGAGACCTGCTTTCAGACCGAGACAAAGAGTGTAGAGGTTCACAAAAAGCACAGGCCAGTGTTCACTGCTATTAGATATTTAAATTAAATTCTTTTTAGGTTTGAGTCTGATTTTAGTTTATTGTTTAATTATCTTAACTAAATTTAAGTCTGAGCACTAAATCAACAAAATGAACAAAAATCATCTAAAAACTTAAACTTAAAAAAGGAACAGAAAACATCTAAAAAGAACAAGATAAAAGGAATTTTTAAAAAAAATCTAAAAATGAACACAATAACAAATTGAACAAAATCATTTAAAAAGGAACAAAGTAACAAACAAAAGGAATAAAGATAATCTAAAATTAAAGAAAAACAATATTAACAATAAACAAAAATCTTCTAAAAATTAACAAAATAACAAAACAAAAAAGAACAAGAAAGCAACAAAATGAACAAAAATGACAATGATTACCAAAAAACGTAAAATATTCCAGAAAATTAACATGAACAAAATAATAATTGAATAATCAACAAAGAATCGAACCAACATAGTTAATGTAATCAACAATAAAATTAACAAAATGACCCACAAAATAAGTAAACTTGACTCACTTAAACAAAATGAAATTACACATGGAAAACAAAACTATATCAAAAGCCTGTGGAAATTAAAACCTGACACTTTCAGATTAGACTTTTCAATGACTTTTAAGGCCTTCGACTTCTAGACCTGAATTTAAAGCTTCGCGGTTGGGTTGCAGATGCCTTGCAGGCATTTTTGTACACGGTGTAGATGTGTGTGAATTGTGCAGCTACACTATTGGCTGGTAAAGGAGTAACCTGAGCCATCTTGCGTCCATAGAATAGGTTTTCCATGACAAGCAGGTCCAGTTTCTTCTCCGTGTTGTTCTGGGAGTTCTTGTAACCTATCCTGTAAACACCCAGGATTTTTGCAAGTGCAGTTGGTCGCTGTGGGAAAAAAAAAGAGCAGTTTTTATTTACTTTTTTAAAGACATGTTTGCACTGATGCAAAGGTGGCCAAAATCTGATCTTTTCACTCATATGTAACGTATTTGTTCACTACAGTGTGAACAGCACTAATCTATATCTCGGCCTACTTGAATTCTGGTCTCGGCCATTTCCATGTACACTGTAGTCCTAAATTAAATTAAATATGAAATTTTGCCATGTTACTTTGATGTGAGCAGTCAAATTAGAATTCAGGTGTCTTTTACGTCACTCTAGATCCAGATTTAACACAACTCTGACTGGTGAGAATCACTTAAATACTATCACCTAATTCAAAAAAGCTCAACCTCCAACATGTACATCAGTAAGATACAGTATTAGATACACAAGAACACAACAGTAAAGAAACAAAAAACATTACTATAATTGTAAAGCAACTAACTACATATTGACTATGTACATCTAACAATCTGGTATTTTTTGACAACAAAACTGAACAATGAGTAGAAGTGAAAATAAGTAGTAAATTCATAAAAATGAACAATGTAAGAAATACGAACAAAAAAAAAAATCAGCAAAATAATTAAAGCTGCAAGCAGCATGGAAGGGGCCTTTGCACCCTGACGTGATGGCATCCAGGTTGGGAGGGAGGTGATAACATTTGACACTGAATTGTGGACAAGCAGAAATGTTTATTTCCTGTGTATTCTGGTTCCATCATGCATGTATATAGTCATTATAGTCTGATAAAACATCAAACCCAAGGCAACCTAAAACTTTTGCAGAATACTGTATGCAAATATAGTAATGGATATCTGAAATGGATGTCTTCTTCTGCATAGAAATTATATTCTGAACATTTAAGCTAAATGCAACCTCCCAAATATTAAAATAAGAGGCTCCCATAGTCTCCACATGAATCTGAAAGTATAATACTAAAAAAAAAAAAGAAAAAAAAAAAGAAGAAAATTAGGAATATTTAAAATGTTCTGTTCTACAAGATGGTGCTTCTCACTTGTGTATTTTAAGTCAAATACCCAAGTGAGAAGCAAGATGATCTGAAAATCTGACATGAGCTGCTTTTTTCATTATTTATCATGGACTTGTTAATGTCGACCGGGAATAATTCTCACTTTATCGAGTCACTTTATTTCTACTGAAACAGCCTTGGACAAGGATCCTCAGAAAGCTCAACAAAATCTTGATGTGGAGGTTGTTCACTACAAAATGTGTCTGATTATTACAAAATGTAGGTGTCATTACATAATAAACTGAAAATATGTTATATTGTATCAAGTTACCAATAATGATACATACTTTCTGCTGAACAGCTCCAGTGATGTAGGTGAAATAATGAGGTGCAAAGTCCAAGAAGGACTGGACTTCAAGTCTTGGCATCTGTTTCAAGATGAACCGGTCATCTGGTGAGACACCAAGACAAGAGAAAGCCGTTTCCCAAGAAATAACAACAATATGTGTCATTGGTATGGTGTGATGCTGTATATACTACCTTCAGTTGCATAGAAAACAGCTCCAGATTTTCCACCGCGGGCCTGCCAGTTGACACAGTGAGACAGTGAGCGTACAAAGTCCTCCTCAGAGCTTTCCATGATGTCTTCACGCATCTTGTGAAACTCCTCGGCATAATAGATCCGGCAGTAAAACTTGGCGTTGGCATCAGAGAATTCTATGTATTTAAAAAGAGGTAAAGGTTATCTGAGAAACATTTTGGAAATGTTATATCCATTACATTTAGTCTGACAGATTCATAAATGTGGGAGATGAAGATGAGGTAACTCACGCAGCTCAATGTGTGGATTCAGTGTCTGTTTCTTCTGTTTATCTGAGGAGTCTGCATCTTCTGCACAAGACAATGAGAGAACAGTTTTCACTTTGCGGAGCAAAAAACAATTCCCTCTCAAGGATAACATATTTAATCCCGGAATATTAACTGATAAATGTCAAATGGAGAACACATACTGAGTGGATCTGCATCCACACTGGTGCGGGTCTGAAGGGACGAGGCCGACTCACTGGGCCTGGCGGGGCTGCTCTTTGCCCGACTCTCTGATGCACTACAGAAAACAGGAACAGAAATTATATTTTGTCAGCTTTATCTACACACTGAAAAAATGTATAATGATCTCAAGGTAATTTACAGAAAGCAATCAAATATTTGTTTATTTTGTCAGTCCTGAAGTCCCAACACCAGGAGACTTTATACTTATTCAGCATGAAGCAGAGAGCTACTAGGTCCCCTGTTAAGAGAGCGTGAATGTAAGGGGCATGTCCACAGGTGGCAGGTAGTGGAATGGCCTTCAGATATGGAGGTTAAAGAAGTAGTCACGGGCCAACAGCAGCAGGCTTGGCAGAGAAGAGGCAAGAGGTAAAGCTTTTGTCACATTCAAATCTCTCAAACTCCAAGAAGAGCATGTGAAAAGGGGAGCATGGCCGCCTCAGTAAGCTCAGTACCAGTGTGGGGCAGCAGCTGCACTAGTATATGCAGCTGGTGGAAGCGAATCTGTGAGGTGAACGGTTGCTACAGATTAGTAAAGTACATCAATCATTCTGATTTTGGCCTCTGCTGTCAGGGACCTCAAACCCTGGTGTGGAAAGTTGCTGACAATCTACCACACTATTCAGTCATGATTTTCTACTTTGTCCATGGCAGAGTCAAAAAACAAGAGATATCAAAGTTAAATATACATGCAGGACATGTTTATTCATTTCTGATGGCCACGGCAGGCCTATTCTTTTAATTCGATACATTTATGTTTCACAGAAACTCATCAAAACAGTCCTATACACTTAATTTAAAAATTCGACATAAACATAGTCTTGTGTACCACTTCCTCCACATACCTGATGACCTGCGGAGTTTCATCCCCACCACAGTTCGATGCCTTCGACAAATCTTCCAATGCTGTTTTATATTCCTTGCAGCTAGAAAGCAATACAAAACAGGACAAGAGCATGCTTTAAAACTCAGACCAATTATCACAGCATGATTGACATGATTCCAGTCTTTTGAAATGACTAATGAGTTACCTGAGAGCAAACGCTATGATGGAGCTTGGCTCTTTCTCACATACTGCGATAGGAACTCGTTCATGTTCATACATCAGGTAGTGTTTGTCTGGGTCACTGAAAAAAAAAAAAAAAAAAAAATCAAAATGTTAAATTAGGGCTGCCCAATGTGGTGAAAAAGTGACACTGGAATTTGCCATTTCTAAAATTAGGCAACTGTAAAATCTGCATCTGGACTTTTGAACTAATTTATTCATTTTTTGATTGTACTGTACACGCTGCTTATAAAAAGTGTTAATTCCCTGGATGTTTTGTTTTTTATTGCCTTTAAATATTGAGTCACTGTCAATATACTGCACAGCAATTGATTTTTTTACAAGAATTTGCAAAGTGAAGTTAAATGTCAATGTCAGAAGCAATTTTTTTTTTTTAGGAACATCAAATAATTAAAATACTATAAACCAGTAATGGCAAATGAGTGACAGTATATGTAATCACCCCCTGTCAAGTCAACATTCTGTGTATTCATCTTTGGCCACAATTCCAGCACTCAGTCTTTGTTGGTAGATCTTTAAAAACAATACAAGGTAAACACATCCAAGGACGGGGTAAATACTTTTTACAGGGGGTATAAGTTCACGGGTGGGCACTGCAATTATGACTGCAATGTGATTAAGTTTGGAAGTGTTGTGATTGGCAAACTATTTGACAGTTTTGTTCATTTTTGTTCATCTAAAGTATCAAAAAAGCTTAATTTGATGTTGCTAAACTCTTTCAGAACTAGAGCACAAAATGTATCCTGGCAATTTGATACAAACTGTAAGGAATTTAAGAAAATGATCAATATCTTAGAAGTCTTGGCAAGGTGGTGAAGCATGACCCAGGTATGCAACTACATTACTTTATTTCAACACTTCTTAATCAATTGACAAAAATTAAGTGAACCAGAGCTGGACCAGTAGTTTGATATTAGTTTTTGTTTTCGTGCAGATACTGTTTTGCTGGTTACTTAAAAAGCAGTGATACTCACAATGGGGAGGGGATGGGGTTGTAGCTGTTGCCAGGCAGGAAATTGGCCAGGATTGCCTTCATGGTGGATTTCTCCTTCACTTGACTATCGGTGGAGCCAAGCAAATGTCCTTCGAACACATCTGAGAACAAGCCAACAGTCAATTAAGAGAGCAGAAGGGAGGTACAAACTTTAGCTGAAGTTTGTAAGAGTGTGTTTGAACCTTCTGGGATGCTGACAGAGTCCTGTTCAGTGAAGGAGGGGGCAGGTGTGACTGGTTCAGCAGTGGCATCTCCTGGTGATGACAGCATGGAGGAGGAGCCTGAGGGGAGGGTGCTGAGGTGGCGGTCCTCTGAAATTAAAAGCAGTACAAGACATTCAATTATGATCTGCTTCAAATACTGCTCGGCCTAATATTTTTTTGGACTGATTTAGTCTTTGATCACAGTATGCATTCATCATGGTACCGTTTTGATAAGCTGATGCAAGGTCCTTTTTATTTGATCCAAATTTGCATTCATTTTTGGCCAAGATCTTATTTTGATGGACAGCTGGAGGGTAGAATACGGCCTTCTCTACCACATCCAAAAAAGAAATCACAGTGCTGTATCTGAAAATTATATTATCATGCTCCATAAACCACTCTGTTACCATGTATATTCAATGCTACCATGGAATATGCCTGCACCATTAGGCAACAAAACATCCACTGATGGAAAAATAAAAAATAGAAGCTACTCACTGCAGTTAGAATTAAATAACTTGTTTCAGTTGAGGTATGTAAATCAGTGCAGTAATTAACCAGTGCTGCTTACTTATTTTCCAAGTTAAATCTAGGTGGTTTTTCTTTGGCCAACAGTGTATTGGGAGCAATGTAAGATTTAAGTTAGAGGAGGCCAACTCACCTTTGTCTCCATTCTGTACCACAGGTGAGGGGTTACGGGGGGAGGAATCCACAGTACTCTATCAAGAAAAGTTCACATTAAGTTACAACAGACAAACCTTATTGACTTTCAAGGGAAACATGGTTGTCACAATAACAGACACGGTTTCTCTGAGTTTCAGATAATCATTAAAATACTTTTTTTCTCTATAATGAAGAGACCTAGTTGACAAACAAATTAATAAACAAGAGAAATCCCTGTTAAGACATCACATTGATTATGATGCTGCAAACGCTCATCTAAAAACTGAACCTTGTGAGCAAAAATATCAGATTTAGACCACTTCTGTCTGCAGTCTCAACAATCTAAACATGTTGGCATGAAACAGAGCAATACAACATCTTTCTGACCTTGCTGTCATCGGCTGTCTGTCTGTGTCTGCCCGGGCTTGGAGGGACAGACAGTCGCTTCCTTCCTTTCTCTTGCTGAAACAAGTCCTGTAGCCTGGGGCAATGACAGAAAACAGAAGAATATTGCAGTTCAGGAGTGAAAACACAACTGAAAAAAACAGATAAAGTCGGCAGTGACTCTGACCTGCTATTCCAGGACTGCAGCATCTCACACAGACTCTGTTTCTTCATAACCAGTGATTCCAAAATAGCCTGGAGCTGCTGAGGAGAATCTTGACCACAGACCTGCAAACGTGCCTGGAGCTTTTCAATCCAGCTCCGCAACTCAGCCTCTTCCATCTTCAGACAGGGAAAAAAAACCCCCACACACATAAGACCTTCAACTGTCACAGTTATCAACAAGTACAAACATAAGATGCAATGACAAGATCATACATCTTTCTGAGCAAAGAGGTCCTCCATTTTTTCTTCTCGCGTCTTACTGAAGGTATCTGTCTTGAGGGAGGTGAGGCGGTCGTCAATGGCCAAGTACACCTGAGTCACTCTGAGAGGAGACAAAAAAGGCAGAATGAATGAAGCTGCCATTTTCAAACTAGTAATAAAAAACTAACAACTGCAAACCACTTTTACTATGTGTGACAAATGTTTTCACAAGCAGTTCATTCATGCTGTACAGAATGGATGAGCAATACAATCACACAAAAAACTAGAGGGCACTCAGAGTGCATACCTCCACCAAGGCTGTTGGTTCATCCAAACTGCTATTTTTTGACTAGCCAAGGAGATTATGTGATCATGTTGATTTATCTGTTAGCAGGATTGTGCAAAAAACTATTTATGAAATTTTCATCAGAGGTAGCCCTTGGGACAAGGATGAACCCACTAAATACTGGAAGTGATTGGTGCAATATTGCTGTCAATAGCAAAAATGGCCCTATCTCATGATGTTGAAGAAAGTGAAAAATTGATCCAGAATCCAGAATACTGGAGATGCACCAAACACCTCCAGTTCATTCTGTCCTTGCGGAACGCTGCAAGGCTCAGTACTGGGACCAATGCTTTTCACACTTTACATGCTGCCTTTAGGTGACATCATAAGAAAGCATGGCTTAGGTTTTCATTGTTATGCTGATGACACACA